>JAPDRQ010000146.1:0-80401 GCA_030247915.1 Neophaeococcomyces mojaviensis
GTCGTTGTTGGGAGGTTGTTGGCTGGTGGAGAAGCGGGAGTTTGGGTTTGTACTAGGTTTGCGCCTAGGTTTGAAGCTGGAGTGGCCGTGTTTGCTGGGATCTCTCCTACGATGGATGAGCCGACTGGGATGACAGGTATGGCCAAGCCGGTGTCTGCGGGATGGACTGAAGTAGTGGTCGCGCTTGGAGGTGCTGTAGATGTAACGGCTACATTGTTCGCTGGGAGGTCTGATGCAGCTGGCATACTGGCCATACCCGTTGAATGAGTTGCATCGGATTGGTAAGGAGAGTTGACATCAGCTGCACCAGTTGCGACCGCATTCGCTACATCTGATACTGATGCGAACTGGGATCTGTGTCCGCCCTGTCTTGACCATCCAGTATTGCTTGCTCCCCAAGATTGTCCGTTCCAGGGTTGACTCTGCGCACTTGTCGGCACAACGCTGGCAGGGATGCTCGATGGGACACCTGAAGGCTTGCCAGACATGGCCTTGGTTGAGCTGGGAACGGGGACGGGCACGCTCGAACCAACACCAGATCTGCTTGCAGTGCCAGTTGCGATACCGCTTGAACTTGGCTTGGGTGCGCCACTTGAAGATGGTGCTGTTGAGCTGCCGCTCCCGGAGTATACTTTTAGGCTGTTGATCGTCCAGAATGCCTCCTTGAATGCACTTGGGTTGTTCTGAACATAATCTTGGCAAGTGTTAGCCTTCTTAGAGCACGTCGCATCGCTACTCCAAACTGCGCCGGCCCACTGTCCGCAAAAGGTGGTATCGAATACAATTTGCTGGTTCTTGATGCTAGAGTCGATATCGCAGCTCGAGTCTGCGAAATGTGCCATGGGAGTGCCCCAGCCTGTCGGGTCTGGAGAGCCTGATGCTAGATCGGAGGGGATTTTAGAACGTGGAAAGTACCAGATCGAAATACCGGTTGATAGCCATTCAGTGGCGTAAACACCTCCTTGTGCTGAATTGAGACCGGAACCGTAGGAGGATTGGTCGGAAGTTGCGATTGAACAGCCTGCGTTCTGGGCCTGTCCGGCGGCATTGATATCACAGTTAGAGGTTCCTATGCTTCCTGAGAACAAGGCGCCTTGTGCTGATCCTGTACCACCGTTGCCTCCGCCGGAAGCAGCAATACTGCATCCTGGCCCTGTATGCAATGTCATAGCGTTATGGCTCTGACCATTGACGCCCTCGATGATATCGATTTCTCCACTGTTTGGCCAGTTCGGGCCAACAGTCCAGAACGCGGGCCAGACGCCACAAATACTACCGGGCATATGTTCGAGATCAAGCACGATCAATCCATGGTTGTAAGTTGCTTTGGAAGTTAGGCGGACAGATTTTCGGCCGCGGCCGGAGGCAACAGAGGTGCTATCGACACCCATGTATATCTGGTTGTTGGCTGTGTTGATGAGGGATGCTGACTGAGCAGCCGATTGGGAGACGTAATCGACATAGCCTTGTGTTGGGTCAGCATCTGTGAAGAAATCGAACATGCTAAAGAAGTTGGCGTTGTTGTAATCATCTTTGAGGGTGTATGCTGCTGCTGAGGGAGTGAGGAGCCTGCACAGAGTGAGGAAAGTGAAAGTTGAGGTCTTCATCTTCATGTTGTTGGAGGAATGCAAATCAGCTCGGACGACGGTCGAGCAACTAAACGGAATCGCTGAAAAGGTCTATTGAATTCTTCTTGGAAGGAATGGCAGACTGCACAGCAGTGTGTAAAAGCAAATTGGTACTAAGGAATGGATGGTTGTAAGCACAACCTAGAAACAGCAGATGAGCACTGAAGAAGCCAACGAAGAAAAGAAGAGCATCGATGGCGACTATATCACTGTCTCGAAGCACCTCTTCAAGAGTCAATAGACGCTTCCATAGCGCGGTATCAGCCATCATGCAGGATGCATAGGAGCCGATGTAGGGGGCTTAAGCTAAGGGCCGGCAACGTGCAGGGAACTTGGCTTCAATGTTAGTAAGAAAACGGTATCGTGATTGACTCTGCCTTGTGGCTCATTTCTTTGCAGACAACAAAGGAGTGTTGAAATGTTCCAGAATTGTGACCAAGGAATCCAATGGGGCGAGAATCATAACTGAGATCTCGTCTAGAGTGATCGTGACATGGTTCTGGGATTGAGAAATGTTTGAGATACGAGCATGTTGTACGTAGAAAGGGCTTTTCGAAGGACGTGTCCATGGCAGTGGGAGCAGGCTGCAGTGGAGTGAGAAGTTGGCATGCTAAGCAAGATGGTGTGCATGTGGATTCAGTCTCAAGCGCTGACAACCTCAAGTTCTCCTATCGGTCGTGTCGACTGTGGATTTTATAGAGCATTGGCATCGGCTCTGACGTCCGCAAAGAGAATTTTAGTGCGCGAGGCAAAGTTGTGAAACAGGGAGAGAATAAAAGCGCGACCGAACGGTGAAGAAAGTGGTTGGTAATGCAGGATAGAGGAACCAGGGGTAGATATGGTGAGACGCCTAACATAACCAATCATAGTACAGAGAATGATCCACTCTCCACCAATCAGATGATCAACATGACTACAACATGCCATCCCTAAAGTGACCTCAGTCTTGTCCTCTCATTAGTCTTCCACATTGGCCAGTCGACTGTGGGCTCCTACAGCTTTCTACGAGATCCTCTATGGTCTTCATGACAATGGTGCAAGCAGCAATAAAGTCGACCAAAAGAATTTTGAGGAAATATCGCGAAGTATCGATGTCCGATATAAGAGCTACCCATACAGCTCAAAATAAACACCGACGATGCTGCTAACGACTCAATGCAGAACCAAGTAGTGGCCGAGATAATGGTGGGGTGTCAACGTCACCTATTGCACTTTACGAGGCATTCCAGCCTCGACGACCAAAAGCTTGACCACTCCTTTACATGCACGATATACCAAAAATAGCCTGACCAGTGTTACTTTGTCGTTTCCAAACGCATGATTTACGAGGTCATCCAATACCTACTTCAAAAAGCAGGTTCAGGTTTACATCCTCACACCCTTCCAGTTCTGCCCTGAGCCGATAACGGTAGCAGCCAGTCTGCTGCAAACCCAAAAGTGAATCTGCATTCCAGGCACGTCCGAGACTGATATCCAAAAGCAGAAACCGCAAATCGTTTTGAATCAATATGCTAAAGTTGTAACTAGACTCAGCATGAGATTGACTACACCGCATTGACCTCTCCGGCGAAGAGCCCTCTTCATGACATTGATGGGTGATAACTAAGAGGCTTGTCCTTCTTGGGAGATAGCGAGGCTCAACAACAATGTCAGTTAAAGAGAGGGGAACCTGTCAAGTATGGCAATCAAAGCTCCAATGACGTTCCAGGCAACTGTCTGTGTCGGAAACGCAGTCTCACCAATCCGTAACCACGAATATATTTTCAAGTGTTGTGTTCATTTACTTATTCAATGCTCCTTATCTACCATATTGCTGCAATCCTGGCTACAATACACTAAAGACGTCAACTGAATTGGTTGTATTCCCTTCATTACTATCCGTGTTTCCCTTTTCAGATCTTATCGTGGTTGGAAAGAATGGTATAAAAATGAAAAATAACAATCTATACACAAGAGGGACACACTAACTTCCTCAAACCATCATCGTCCCTACCACGTTCATTGACACTGTGCACTTCCCCGTCGTCTCTGTCCCCATCAACATCCTCACCCTGTTCTAAGCACTTCTTGTGAAATAAATGGCGACACGAAAACACTACAATTGGCCCCAAATTCTGTTCGGTGCCAGTCGTCTTGTCAACCTCCTCTCCTTCATCCGTGTCAGACGCAACCTCAGGCGCGGCTTTCCCTTTCCCCCGTGATGTAGATTCAACTTCATCCTCTTCAGCCACGCCGTGCTGCATTTGTTTTCTCCGTTGAGCTCTCTCTTTCTCCTTCCTCTGCCAGGCATCCCAGACTTGCTGACCAGTTCCTGGTCCCCAGACGCGTCTTTTGCAGATGCCGCAGGTTTGTCCTCGAGGCCGCCAACCTACCCGGCGCAGTTTGGTGACTTCATCAACTTGTACGAAGAGGTCCCTGTCAAGCATCACATTCGATAGAGAGAGAAGGGACTCCTCGTACGAATATGCGGAGAAGATGGAAGCGAGGACATGTCGGAGGTGAGATAGAGATGGAGAGAGTTCCGCTGCTCGTGTGAGGAAGGCTCGAAGGATACGTAGGAAGGCGAGACTGTCGGATTGAGCTTCGCCGCGAGCTGTTGCAGTCGAGTTGAGAAGCGATGTAAAGACTCGCTGGATGATGGTTCGCAGGATTGTTGAAAGTTCGTCCACATCTGTAGACCCCTTATGGTCATTGGCAGGGATGGTTGCCGGATCGACTTTCTGGGCTATTGAGACCACAGCGACGATGAAATCAAGCCACAAGTTCTCCTCGAACGATAACGACTGCCTCACGGATGAGCGTCTTGGCGACTTGCTTCCCGTCCTGCCCTGTCTCATTGCTTGCATCTGGCTTTCGCAAAGCCAAATTCCGACTTTCGTGTATTTGTCAACTGATTCTAGGAGATCCTCAATAGCTTCGTTCGTGGCTACCTCGTCTGGGCTTTCGGATGCACTTTCGAGGACCCCACTCAAAGCTGCTTCAATAGCTGACATATGTTTGATCAGGCGGTCCATCGCGTCTCTGACTTGACCCTGTCGTGCTAAAAGTACAACAGCTGCGTCAATATTGCCACTCGTTTCGAGGGCAGGCAGGACTTCTTCGAGATGCAATTCGCCTTCTTTGATTGTGTTGATGTATTCCACGACGTGTGAAGGCTTGTATTGACACATGAGACGAACATATTGTTCAAGCATTGGAGTAGAGACATTTGTGCTTCGCTTGTGGCTGTCACCATCTTCGAGTAGTACTTGTAGATAGTTGAACCGTGCTTTCGCGTTCTCCGAAAGGGCATCGAGGAAGAAGATGTGGTTGACGGGCATGACAATATCAACCGTCCTTGCTGTTCGAGCAACATCAATGTTAGCCAGCTCAGTGGCATGGGCCTTGACTTCATTTGAGAAGGTCTGCTGTTGATCATCGTCGAGAAACGTTGCTGAGCGCAGGCATTCTAAGATCAGATCGAAAACTTGTTGCTGATGCTCGACATCAATCAGATAGATTCGGAGAAGTTCTATCCAATCTTTCTCCTGTCGGTAAACCGTCTTCAATATTCGATAGAATTTTGCTTGCCGCAACATCGGCACGAACTTGGAGACATTTACGGGCCGAAACACTGACATCAGATACTCGACGCTAAGCTGGGCATCATCATATACATCTTCATCCTCATACCGACACAGCCTCAATAGTACCTGTTCCAGAATGGAATCTGTTAGAAGCATATACTGCGGATATTTTGGCAAGCTGCGTGCAATGAACATATCAAGATAGAGCCGGTCATCGAAGTCAAAGCCTGTCGACATCACGTCAAGCAAGATACGAACAATAATCTGCCGATTCAAGAGTGGTCCTCGTGACACAGGTGCACCGTTTGGCGGATTTCCTTCGAGATCTTCATCCTGCCCACTGTTGAGGAAGGGGTCTTCGAATGCCTCATTCATCGCAGCCATGAAATTGGCTGCATCATATTGCAGGATACTTCGCAAGACTGAGAATGAATCGCCATGGTTACCCTTGCCGTAGAAGAGCATTTCATAAATTTGTGTTTTCGCCGTGGTGGCTCGGTCATCGTTCATGAACTCTCCAAGTGGATATACACGGCCGGTAAGGACAAAAGACAAGTAGGGGAATATCTTCTGAGTGGCATGATGATTGGACATTGAAACCGCAGTATTTCCATTCACATCTTGCTTGTCGGACGTCATCCTTAAAAGTTCGAGAAGCGGACTCGTGTAGTCAAATAGAGCCGTATTCCAGACGTAAATGTAGGCATCGTACAAACCGTACTGCTTGCACAGCGTGGTGACTTGATCTACATCCATAGCAGTAGCATCAAGTAAGCATATAACCTCTTCAAGCTGGGACGGCGGATGTGTTTTGACGAAATGATTGATGAGAGTTTTGACAGCCGAGGGCGGAAGAGTCGTGATCTGTCGATCCAGAATATGTGGCTCAAGCACATCAACAAAGATGCTTCCCACATCATTCTCATCATACCAGTCAAAGACTTCGTCAAACATAAAGTCTTGCTCGTCCATCTTCAAACATGCACTGACGCAGGCGACAGCCAGATCCGTCAGCTGTTGGCGGTCGATTATTGGCTTACCCGCCTGCTCATTCTTACCAAACGCATACCTCAAGGAAGCACTCATCATCTCAAGGAGCTTATCACGTACCAAAGATGAACGCAATGCATCGTCCTCGGGAAGTCCAATGGTTACTTTCTCACCACTGCCAGAAAAATAGTTTGTCGCCAGGCGGATAGCACCAATGAAGTCGCCCGTTTCCATCATGGCAAGTAGCCTATCGGCCCAGTTTGTGAGGCTCCCCCACCAAACATCGTTGAAGCCAAGAAGGTAAAGTCGTCCTTTGTAGGCACGGAAACTCATATAATAGCCATCTGCTACGACGCCATGCATTGATAAATCCTCTTCATCAAGGTTCTCAATGATTGACTGTAATTGTGTTGAAAAGAGATCGGCATGATAGAGGTTCTTCGGCAGCAGATCGAATGAATCTGTGACCTTCATGGTCATGTCCTCGATAATAAGTAATTGCTGGGTGATGGTCAAAAGAGCCATGACAGATCGACTGAGCCACTGAATGGCAACAACGGCTTCTTCTGCTTGATATCGACTTCGTGGCAAGAATTGTAGCTCTACCGGCTTATCATCTGGTGCATCCGAGTCTCGAGGCATTTCTTGAATGTCAAGTACAATGAGCATGTTGGACCAGGCATAGGCGAGCTTGTTCTTTGAGACTTCGGCGTCGCTTCCTTTTAGCTTGATCGCAGGGAACCAAGCAAGAGCGGCTGTCATTGCACTGTGCACAGCGACTTCTTTGGGTCGAGCTGCTTTGTGTTGTGTTTGTGCTATGGGTGTCGTCGAAACGATGACCAAAAGATAGGGCGTAAGCATGGCAACGAGTCCAAGGCCGTCCGTATTCTGCTCGGCGTTCCCCAAGGGAAGGGATGAGAATGCCAGGACTGAGCTTTTCTTGACTGGCTTGCTTGACTTTCTAACAATCAATTCAGGATACCTACCCAGAATCCTCGTGGTTCGAACGGTACGCCCAAGAGCACCAGTACCACGAGTAGCCAGATGGGAGAAGGCCATCCCCTTGTCATCGGCAGAGACAAGTGCAGTGCGTCTGTAGCCAAGAAAGCCAATGTGAAGGACTGCGCTTCCCTGAATATGGCCGTCGAATTTCCTTGCTTCGGCTTGTGCAGCATTGATGACAGGTATGTGCAGAAAGGGGCGAGATGGACGAGAAATCTCCCATGTGAAGATTTGACCTGTGGCATGGCCCGCAGCAATGGCAGTGTGGTCAGCCGATATGGCCAAGGCTGTAACAGGACCTGCTTCTGCTGCTTTCGTGCCAGCGCCAATGACAGCCTTGCTGTTTTGTTGGTGATCAAAAACCAGAATGAGGCCTTTTGAGGTACCAACGACAATCTGATCGGTCACAGCCAGCGTAGTTGGACTGCCGAAATTCCTGCGGCCAACTTCGGAGAATGCTTGACCAGTTAGTTTTCGGAGTCTGGTCCATCGGATGACCTCCCAAGGCGTCTGTCCTTCTTCCGTCGCTGACTCGGAGGCGGGGCCAAAGCTCGCCAGCGACGAATGTCTTGAGTGGGGGCCGAGAAATGCCGGAGATACTGCGCGAGGGGAATTCAAATACGAGCTTGACAGTCTTGATTGAAAACGCAATTCAAAGGGTCGTCTCGAAGCTGCAGAGCTTTTCCGCGAAATTGGCGGTGGCGCGAGCTGCGCATCACTCTGAGGTGATGAGAGCCGGGAATCTTGTACAGAAGGCGTATCATCCGGTATCGATGCCGAGTCATCTACGCTGGCTGGCCGTGGGCTCGTACTTGTTATCTGAGGAAGCCGGAGCAGTGTCCCTGCGTCGTGTAGCTCTTCATGCAGCTCTCCTGGGCCTGTGGCCTCTTCCTCAACATAAGCATCCAGCTCTGGGATGGTGTCCACATCTTGCTCTGGATCTATCCCCGTGTCTGCAGTGTTGTCTTCGATATATTCGATTGGCAGGGTCTCGTCCGGAAGGTCGGCAATATGTTCGACATCCCCAACAGCATGCTGTTCGACCTCACCATCTTCCGGCGTCGAGCTCATCGAGGTATCCTCAACGGCACCATCGCTCCTCAGGACTCCAAGCGACAGGTGGAAGTCAGCGAGGTAGGCGTTGGGCAAACTCTCCAAAGCCTATTGCGTGCCTTGCTCTCTCTTAACGTAGAAGCAACCTCTTGTCGATGTTACTGGTTGGCTTGCAGAGGCAAGCACTAGGACGTCGTTTATTCTTTCTTCCTAAATCTGTTGCGCTTCGTAGGAAGATACTGCCTCGTTCGAAGATCAAGTTATTTTGTTTCTACAGCAAATGCTCTCCGGACGCAGTTACCAGGATAATTGTCCAAAGCTGCACATGTCCTGCAACTCTTGCTGTGGAATCCGCCGCCATCAGCACGGACACGCCAGGCATCACAATTCCTGCAGTTGATGCCAAGCCTCTCACATCTGTTTCTTGATAAGTTCTAGAAAGACTCTGTTGCAAGCCTGATTTGTTGATTCAGGATCATGATGCCTATGTCTTCGTGATCGAGCTTTCTGTCCAGCAGCATAAGCCTGCCTGAAAACTCAGAACCGTCTCGGCATCTCGCTTACACTTTAGAATGTAGTTTTGTCGTCCACGCAATACCAATCTGATGACGGATTCTTCTAACGATCCCATCCACAGCATAGCTCGAAATCGTGGCCTCACATATCAGAGTGTGCAAATCAGCGGTAATTCACGATTGCATCTTGGTGACGTTTTCAGAGAGACCCATTACCATCACTACACTCGAAAACCTTCTGATGGACACATCTACAGCGGCGGTGTCAACATCTCCGGAGGGGTTGTGCAGCTGGGCGACATCAACCATAACGTAAACTACGGAGCCATATTCCAAGGACCTATCTTTTTGGGCGCGGCTTCTTCTGGACCTCCACAGCAGGCTGGAAGTGAGTTTTCCCTGGCGAACGGCGCAGGGTCACATAACAGAAATCGCCCATGCCCAGAAACTGAGGCTTCGGCACAGGTCTCACATACCGCATTGTATGCATGGCTGCAACCTCCGAGGAGGCAAGCGCCTGAGTCCTTCTCACGATGTGCAGGTACAAACGATTGGCTCTTAAATTGCAAGGAATTTGAGAACTAGCGAACCAAGCCTGGTTCTGCTTTGCATGTGCATGGACCTGGTAAGTCAAAGAAAATCAGTCAGCCAAATTCCCAAACCGACTGATTACACCAGTCGGCTGTGGAAAGACCGTGCTGAGGTTGGTATATAGGCGCTTTAGTCTAAAGACTCAGGCTAACCAACAGACAGCATCTCTATCGTCGAACACCTAGCAAGGAAACATGCCGTCTCCTCACAGGCCATTATGTTTTTCTTCTTTTCCTCTACGGATCCCGAACGCCAAGGTTTAAAGGCCATTGTGACTTCTTTCGCTGCCCAATTGTGTACTCACAATAGTGTACCGCTAGCTATACGCGAACTGTACGAGCTCTACAGTGATAGCTATCCCGGTTCCTTTCCATCCGAGGATGACTTGATCAATGCTCTGGTGAGAAGCGTTCAATGTGTGTTGTTCGTAAATGGTACAATACTTTGCCGTGCTGATGGTCTGTACAGCTTTGACAAATCCCATATACCTGATAGTTGATGGACTTGATGAAGTACGGTACGGACCTCCAAGAGTTGCAGTATTGCGATTTCTACAACTTTTGGTGGATCTCGACAGCCATCATGTAAGTGTCTTTATTACTAGTCGAAGCGAGCCAGATATTCTGGACCATTTCGCCTCATTTCGAGCTTGGCTGTCGATTCCTGTCAATCAATATGCGATTGCCGACGACATCAAACGGTATGTTCAACAGCAGCTTGATCGTTTCCCCGATCCTCAACGTGCATCAGCGGAGACGAAAGCCTTGATTACCAGGAAGCTGTGCCGAGACGATAACTATATGTAAGTCTTTGTCTCTCACTTTCTAAACGTTGTTCTAGAAGCTGACTGTGGTGGCCACCAGGTTCCAATGAACGGTTCTGCAGCTTGACCGCATCAAATATATCAGGCCTGTCAAGTATGCGAGTGTTTTGCATCTACTGAATGATCTTCCTGAGACGCTCGACAAGACATACATCTGCATTCTCGTAGATATTCCTTCCTTCTTCAGGCCTCAAGCATTGCTGATTCTGCAATGGATCATACTGGCGCAGAGGCCCGCTTTTTGTTGAGAAATTGCAAGAAGTCATAGACCACTTCTACCACGACAGAAGTGCTGAGCGCCAGGCCGAACGCACCCAGGTTCGAGACCTGCTTTCGTACCTTCCAAGTCTCATTGTCCTGGACCCTTGGCCTCGGTTTGCCGATGCGTCACTTGAAAGTCTTCCTAATGGAGTGTATAGAGTCCTTCTTGCTCACTTTTCAGTCCAAGAGTTCTTGACAGGGCCCAACATCAAGCAGACGACCGTTAAAGACTTCCCCATCAATCCTGAGAGTTCGCATAGGTATGTTTCCGCACTGTGCATAAAATACCTCATAGCAACCAACACAATGGCAATGCGATTACAACAGCGCCCGTTGCGGGAATATGCCTGGAACTGCTGGCATACTCATGCTGTATCTTTGGACATTCGTGCAAGTGAGTGCGAGAAGAGAAGCGCTTTGCGGCTCTTCCCAACTGTTACCTATCACTGCAATGTTGACAAGATTCCTGGCCATGTCCTGTCCCATTTGACAAACAATGAACGTATGCTACTGATTGACCGACTGACACAACCATATTTCTACTCCGAGTATCATTGGCATCCTATCAAAGCAGAGCCGTATGGCGTAGACAATCCTGAACTCTCAAACTTACTTTTCAAAGCTTCTAACGCCAATCAAGAAGAGCATGTGATTGTCTGCCGTGTCTATCTTCCACCCGTTCAAGGCAGTGAGTTGAGACTCGAAGCCTTGGGTTTATCCTTTCAAGATGTCTCAAGGAAAATAGGGGGTACACTGGTTGTTAGCTCATCTTACGCTCGATCTCTCCTGGACTCCGATCCTGAAGGCGTTGTTCGAATTAATGGCATTGCCACTAAATTGGCGGCCTCTTTTGCACGACGTGTTCGTGCGCGAGCGCGGAATTCATATTCGCCAGTGTACCTCTGGATAGACGAGGTGAATCGTTCTAGTGAAGAAGTTCCACGTCCGCTCCCACGAGAGTTGAAAAAGTGCCTCTTTCAAAAGAATGAGGTGGCCGAAATCATGCTGGGAGAGGTGTGTGAATGGGATAGAGGGATGTTTGGAATTCTTTGGGGGCTTGCAGTTGGTCTCAATCCTTGTGGCGGATTCTCTCACAACGCAGTGCAAGCGGATAGACTTACAAAGCTCCTGCTTTCGCGCACCCCAGGTGTGTATCGCGGTCTTGCCAACATGAGCAGTCGCCTTTGTCAGGGCATGGCTGATATATGCGAGGGTGTCAAAAACTCTGGCGAAGCGAGCACAAAATACTGTGTGGTGTTTTGGAGCGATCCAAGTTTGAGTGTGAGGACTGTCCTTCGGCTTGCTTCCCGGACGGAACAGATTGACGCTTTATTAAGGACACTGCCATTGCCAACAGAAAAAGGCATGGATCCCTAATTGTGGCTCGCTTCTCCAGGTTGGAAGGGAATTCAAAACTTGAACTAGAACTTACAAAAAGATCTGGCACCAGTAATTTTTGATACCGAGTGTCTAACGAGATTCCCTTCAAAGCTTCGCGCAGGACTTGTTGACGCCCGAGTTGAACGGGTCTCGTTTGCTGCAAGTGACCAAAGTCATGCAGGGCTAGCATTTACGCGATATACATACATCGTACGATGTCACACGACACAAGGCACGCAGAGAAACAAACTTACATCGGTGGAGCGGAGATTAAAGTAGAGCAGTGCATTCCACGCGAACAAGATAGTGGAAAAGACGGTGTGGCGGGCGATCACCCACAGGAGGATTGTTGAAGTGGTCCTCCAACGAACTCGGACATTCGACAGACATCAGAATGACTTCTACAACAACATTTGCATCACGCATGAGGGCCGATCCAAGATGCTGCAATTTGTTATTGCAGTGACTTGCAACTACTGTGGCTCCTGCGCTGGCAAAAAAAGCTTGATGGAATCACAGTCAGATTGGAGTAAGTGCAGGATCGCGACTGTACAGGATATGGTAAGTTTCGCGATGATGTTGTATCACACAGCTAAATGTAGGACACCATGAGATATCAAACGGGCTCAAAAGGGATGTTACAGCCTTGCCAAGTCTCTGCGTCTGGACAAGGCTGACTCGCGCTAACAGTCCTTTTGCTGCGCTGGCTGCACTTGTAAACTCCGTCACGTCCGTTGACATTTCTACATCTTCGTTGGGCGTCAACACGAACTCCCAGAAACCTTCTGTTCTTCTATCGCTATTGCTGTAGATACGAAATGGTCAACACACGGTCGTCTCGGGCGAACGAGCCCCTGGAATTCCTCCAGACATCCACGAAGAAGCAGCGTAAGCGGCGCGATCGATCTGCCATGCCTCCGTCCGAGGAGCTAACAAAGAAAATAGCCCTGACACCCTCTACCAAGCGAACATATGACCAAGTCGATGAGTCGACCGACTCTCCTGCGAAGCGCACTCGATGTGAAGGTGGCGACTACATCTTTCAATATGCGCGAGGGGAAGAGATCATCAATTCCGACGACGATGTACCACGATCGGCCCCTCCGAAATCGCTAGCAGAGACCATACGACGAGAGAGACGCGAACGCGCAGAGAGAAAGGCTCGAGAGCAGCTGTTTGGAAGATCTGTCAGTAAACTCGACAGCATATCACGTCCTGCCAGTGTTCGAAGCGGCACTCGACCCTACCGAAAGAGATACGAAGCTTCTATCCAGGCTGCTGCACAACGCTCCGAAGGAATCGTGAACTCATCACAAGCTGCCACTCAACATGACCGTGAAGCAAGATCAGCTGCCCCAGAGCCCGAAACACCTCGGCGGGGATTGTTTGGAAGTCTGCGCAACCTGGGAAGCACTACTGTTGGTCGTGCCCTCTCCACCATTGGCCTTTTCACTCCTCTCGGTAACCACCAAAAGTCAACCACCCCAGAAAAGAAGGACGAGTCTGCTCCCGCAATTCCTCAAACAGAGCCCCCTAAAAGAGTGTCGCGAAGGCCGGCTTGGGAAATTGAGTATCCCACGATACCGCCATCGGAGGAACTCCCTGAAGCTCCCACCCGTCGTATGTTTGGAGAGGTTCCGGACTCGGCAAAGGTTGACAACGACGATGATTCAGAACCGGAAAAGAAGAGAAAGGCATTTATCCGAAAATGGGGAGAGCCTGACCCGAGGTACGATCATCTTCACCTGATTCCACTCGACGGTCGTCCAGAAGATCTACCTTATCCTCCTAAAAACAAAATCAACATTCCCGAATACTCCTCTACTGCCACCGAAGAAGACAAGGCATTCTTCAGAGCACGGAAAGCGCGACGAGAAGCCATTCTTGGAAAGCCACCTGTCGAAGAGCTTCCGACCAAAGCACCTCTGTTCGGCCCCAACAGTCATTATGCGAGAAGGACGAGAGCTCCTGAGATTTCTGAGGCCTCTGCTTCTTTCTCCTCGCTGACCGGCCCCGAACCAATCCTCGCTGCAGGCTCGAAGAGGAAATTTGCCCTCGAAGAGAATACCAGCAATGACCTTGCTACTGACAAACCACAATCAATGCAGCCAACGGTTGAGGATGCACCACTGTCCCCAGAACTTATCCAAGGTCCTTCCACCCCTGTACCAAAGAGGCAGAAGACCTCAGACCCTCTTCCACAGACACCTCGATCCGCCTTGAAGGCGCCAGGTTCTATCGGCCGATCTGGTCGAAATGTGGCCTTCAACTACAATCCTGTCTCTAGTGTTCGGAAACTCAGCCCGATCTACGGTGACCGTCGTGCTGGGGATCGACCTTTTATTCCTGGCAGCCCCTTCAACACATTTACCGAGGAAATGGAGTACGCAGAGAAACAGAAGCAGAAATCGGCAGAAGGCAAAGAAGCAGAGAGCCCAGCATCTGTCGCATCTACAGAATCCTATTCCGTCTCTCCGACCACCTTCGCAAACACCCAAGCCAACCGTAAGACCCAGTCTAGCATATCCTATAGCATTCATCCCGGCGATGCGCTTACTCAAATCGTTGACTCGACACTTCCAAAGGTCCAGTACGCCTGGTCCGACCCCTATGATCCGACCTGGCGACCATCACTAGCCAACCCAGAGCCAGGCACCTTCCGCTACGTCTTTGAGGGCGAAGAAGACTACGAAATGGAGAACCTCGCCGATATCGAGGAAGAAGCAACAGGAAAAAGACCAGAAACACGTGCCGCTTCAGGTGACCCAGAACCGGAACTTGCTCCAGCTACACCACCACAACCTTCCACACCCCGCATGTCGCACGCAGAGCTACCCAAGCAGTCTGTAATCTCAACAGCAGCTTCAGCTAGTGCACTCGAAGCCGCAAACCTCGAACGCCGTCGTGCAGAGGCCACAAAGACAAAACCACGCACTGGCTCTCGATTAGCAGAAGTCACGACCGCGCGCTCTCGCTCCCCATCACCTCCACCGCTCGACCCCACAACCACGTCAGATGATAACGAGTCGGTTCAAACACCTTCTCCAACCCTCGTGACAAGCGCTTCAACCATCGCAGGCCGCGATCAACCGGCATGGACCTGGACGGACGAAACAAACGAACATATCTGCTCTGACCCTGACTTTCCCGATTTCACGTATACTGCGCAGAGCGAACTCATCCCATCTTTCTGCCTGCGCACATCCACTGGTGGTTACGATGACACATTTGTTGGCCCGGACGGTATGACTGAGGCAAGTCGGCAGAAGCACTACATGGCTAAATGGGCTGCTAAAGAAACCTTCGATTTCGGCGAGCCCCAGACATACGAGGAGAGCGGTTGCGGTACCAAACAAATACACGACTTACTGCGAATGAACGAGAAGAAGAACCCAGGGTTGCACAAAGCGTCGCAGGACAGAATGGCGGAGGAATGGGACGCTCATCAAAGTGCGATCGAGGCGGCGGAGAAGGATGGGAGGGAACTGGTCGCTACTTATCCAGATAGAGAATGGATGGAGGAGCTGATGGATGAAGAACTGTAAGCGCGTGAAGGTTTGTACGGACAAGAATAGGTAAGTGTTACTGAAGGAAAGGTACAGTTTTTCTATGTGCTATTTGAGCTTGATTTCTAGCGTGGAGTTGGTGGATTCGGAGCTTAGTCGAGCACTGCTTTCTTTTTTGTTTTCTGTGTCTCAAATACCATAGGAGGCCCCTACCTCCCTTGCTGCTACCTGCCTCCGACCTCCCTCCAGTGTCCGCACCGGTAGTATTGCTCCCTCGCGCCAACACCAAACTCGTTTCTCTTCACTTCATCATGAAGCAAGGGTTGAACTTGAGTTTACATCAACATAGGGTAGGGTTAAGCAATGCCGTCGAGCTCAGAAGGTAGAGTGCAAGGAGAGTAGAGTGGTAGCAATAGATTCTTGAAGATTGACCAATCGATAATATTGAACTTTTTCTTCTCTGATTGCCTGATCTCATGCTACGCCCACCAACTATGGGCCGACGACTTCTTGTGCCAAAGGTGCTGCAGCATCAAGATACACCAGATCGGTTAGTGCTCTCGTCTTCGGTGCAAATAAGCTGAGCTGAGCTGAGCCTGTGGGACACTTGGCGAAGATGAGAGTAACGAGGATTGTTATGTTGTGGCGCATGCCGTGAGATCCGCGGAGAGCTGTGTACCTGCTGATTGACGAGGCCGGGTGTCGCGGACAGAGGGAGGGTTGGACTGGTAAGTGATTGCACGTGAGGCGGGGTTGAAGACGAGTCACGACAGAGGCAGAGAGCCGAGTCAACGTTGTGAAGTGTCGAGCGTGCATTACGAGGTCACCTCGACCCTGCTAAGAAGCTCCGTCCTATGCTCCAGGCGAACATGCCCAAATGAGCAAACACTAGCCCCATATTGAAAGCCAGGCTCTCGATAACTTGGACTGCCAAAGACGCTCCAGGTATCCTTCGGACCACTTGATCGTCAACCCACCTCGCTACTTTTCCAAGGATCCCCAATACACTTCCATTCTTCCCCCATATCTCCTCATGCAAGTACTTCTCAAATCTGGCCATAGTCTCCGCTGCAGCATTGTATCTGGGCCACTCCTCGTAAAGCTCTCCACCAGTGACTAGTTGCTTTAGCTGCTCGAACTCGTCCTTCAGCTTCAGATCTGGAAATATACTTCTTGTTTCGTGAAGTGGTAGGTCAATCGAGCGGACCGTAACAGGCTTCAAGTCAGCTCTCGGCTTGTTATATGTTCCAGAAACTGGGAATTCACTGAACAACTTTTCCATGAGATGCTTCTCATGGGCGCCATGCAGTGTATCAATCTCTGCGAGCGTGCGGTCGCTGACTTTGAAATGCATTAGACTCGGCGCTTCAACAGCCCAGACACCAACCAGGAAGCGTGAGTCTTTGGCACTGACGAAGAATACTTCGGTATTCTTCGGCAGTGGGTGGGTATATGTGAACTGGACGAGTTTATTGAATGCTGCATCCCATCGATTTTGTGCCGGATCTGCCACAGGACTGGTAACATAGACCCACATCTCGGTCAACCGGCTAGGCTGGCCGTGGTGAACATGACGAACCAAGCCGTGCAACTGAGCGAGGCCATCGATGCTCCAGGCATCCCTGCCGTGATTCATACCATATTCTTGTGGTTGTAGGAGACCAAGCCGAGCGTGCCAGTCGAGTGACCAGAGCTGAGTGACATGAAATGGAGGCTGCGGATCCGGGATGGAGTAATAAGGATTGACTTGACCGGAGATGGTGAGGTAATCGTAGCGGGATTGCTCAACATTGAGGGCACGAATATTTCGTCGAACCATGATGTAGGTTGACCAGTATATGAAAATGCCGGCTCTTAGAACTCCACAGATTGTGGGTAGAGCGGTCAATGGGAGGGTATAGAAGAAGGCATACCTCGACGTTGTCCTGATGATTGTCCAGACGCCCATCATTCACGTCTGATAAATGTTCTTGAAAGATGCTTGAAGGGCAATAGGAAATGACTGAAAGGTTTCAATCGGACCATTTTGAAGTGTTGACAGGTGATGAAGATTTGTGTGAGAGAGGTCACAGAACAGGTTCGTGGAGTCATGCTTACATAACCTACGTCCGCCCCTGAATCTTCATTCTGAGAAAGCGCAAGGCAATGACATTAAAATCTCATTTTGTCTCAAATATATTGCCGCTCATCGTGCAAGTTTGAGGAAAGAGGATTATGCAAAGCTTGCAGGTTCAAGCGCACACATTCAAGGTGATACGTTCAATAGGAAAATGCCTCTGATGTGCCTCAGAAGCGGTAAGCAAGTCTTGGCGACACATGGGGAGTAAAATACGTATCTAACACCCGCCCACTCGCCTCATCCCACCGCTTTTAGACTCGCTGCACCTTCCGCTTACCGTCCACTCACTTCGATCTTACCCACCTCGAGTGAGCTCGTCGCCCCATATCGCCAGCAGTCCTATAGTATTCTATTAATCTATATAATAACACGGCATTTCTGCTGACTATAGCATTCGTGGATACAGCCTTGCTTGGGTTCGATATTCTAGCTGATCGCCAGGCTCAGGAGGTTCCTGTAGGAGACGGTCAACTTATCCTATGATGGCGGGAGTCAGCTCTTGATCTAATCATCCTCCCTGGATGTACAAAAGCTGGTGGCATCAGACAATGGCCAAAAAAGCGCGGATTGGCCTGGATTAGCCACTGGGATCGCTGGACTTCGGTGTAGAGTTCGTCGACCTTATTCCCGAGTTGACGCCGGATGCTGTGAACGGACGCCGGATAGAGTAGCCAGTGGTAAGAAGAGTGCTCGTAGAGATGCCCTTGAAAGCCTGCTCGCATCGGCTCGGGCTACGTGGTGAACACCTCAACTGTTGACAGCCGGTGTGCTTTCCTTGGCGAAGCGATAGACCGCACCCGCATCCAATATTTTCGGGGTCTAGAACGATTTCGCGAACCAGGACTGTCTTGGAAGCTGCTGGCTCATCTCGAGGAGGACCTTAGTAAGACCTTCAGCTTTAAGAGCTCGAAACAGAAGTGCGACATTTTTCGGAGGAATTTCTGTCCATGCTGAAAGATGCTAAGCAGCGGCTGGCGAGCCATTTAAAGAGTCAGAAAAGGTCACTCTGCATCAGTATCAAGAGTGATAGGCTTAAGAACGTCGAGATTGGAAGACCACAATGCGGGGAAAGCAGCAGAACTAGGACCGCTACCGTACCGACCTCGTTTGCCATCTGTCACTGTTTTTTCCTGAACGCTCACGCATTGCCCAGAGACTGGTCTGCGACAATTTACTTACCATAAGGCGCGATAGTTTACCATAGTAGACCTGCACACGCTCTGCACGCACGGCCTGTTCATCTGCTATCTGTCCGGCCGCCAATTTATCAATGACCACTGTCCAACAGAACATTGTAAGCTGGACCGTGAAAAGTGTGTGATTCTTCCCTATGTTCAATCCAGTTGCATATGCTGACACTTGCAGCATGTTAGGATATTTGAGACTGCATTTTCTTTCGTACCAGAGTCGGTCACTCCGCATATGTTACGAGTCGGACAGAGCTCTTCCATGCAAACACAACCGGTGGAATAAAGAATCCATTTGGAATTTACCATGAGAAGCGCCTGGTCCACTATTTGAATCTTGGACTAGCATTACACATGACGATCGACTAAACCAAGAAAGGAAAATTCGTGATCAGTTGTGCTCAGTACCTGAGTATTAGCTACGGCTACTCAGTACGCTTCGTGATCTTAATTCTCGAAGGTGGCTTCAGAGGTGCTGCCAGCGTCATATAGGAGAACTCGATTTCGGGCGCCTTTTCAGCAGCAGCTCGCTTCTTCAGTTGCTCGTCCAACTTAGCTTCCCTCGCGATGGATTTTACGTCTGTTGGGAATGGCTGGGGCACGAATGGCTCCGTGTATGTCAGGCTGCCCTGCATTTTAGGTTCCACTGGTGGGCTCGCTGAGACAATGCCGGACACGGCCATGAAGATATAGTCGGCAAATTGACTGCCATATCTGACGTATTGTCCACCATTGTTAAGGTCGAAGAGGTCACTGACGTTAAGATCGCGGTCGACTTTGGTTGCTTTCATACCATTTGGGACTTTGACCTTGATGTGTAGGCCATAACCCTTGGTAATGTCCCCTCGAGGATAGGCGAAAACACCTTCAGGTACTGGAATCATGTCCTGCACATCGCCTCGTCGCAGACCGGTGGGGTCAAGTCTAAAGGATGCAAAGTCGGTGGCATGAAAGTATAATGCTATTGGGTCTGCAATTGAGATACCGACGCCGAGCCGTGCAAGAGTGTTGATTTCGCCACCTATCTAAAAAACGAGTCACGTCAGCTTCGAGGCCCGAGCGGTCGTTTGTCATACTTACTGTGGGGTCAGAATTTCGTTTCGCGCTCCCGTACGCAGAGCCATTGCCACAAAGCTCAATCACATTTGTGATGAGCTTGCCATGTGCCAGGTCTTTGCGAAGGATGGTAGCTTGTGCACCAATATCGACTTCAGCGGAAAGTGCATTATTTCGTTGAATGAGATGAGCAATGGTGCCAGTAGCAGTGCTCTCATTCCACTTGTTGTGCGTATTGTATTTGCCGTCCTCATCTACCAAGTCATCGGCTTGGATCTTATCTGCAAAGTCTGGATTAAGACTCTTGTAGATCTCAAGTATCTTGTCGCTTCCTTGGTCGGGAGCTTTTGTGGATTTGATCGGGTAATATTCAGCTAGAGTAGTCCAGTACTTGAAGGCATGGAGACATTAGAAGAGATTTTCTGGAGAACAAAAATCGGGTTGCCGAGTAATACTTACCTCAGGTCCCTCACAAGTGAAGCTGACAATTGACACATCTCCGTTATCTTCTTTCTTAGTTGACCACTCGCAGTACTCGTCCATCATTTCTCGGTCGTTTCCACCACCGGGAGCAGCTTGTTTTCGGGGGTCCTCTGCTGCCGCCCATCTGGCATCGTCTGTCACTTTGCTCATACGCAACTGACCACAGTCAGACCTCGTAAATCATGGTTGGAACATCAAAACCTACTTTGAGTGGGAAACCGACCCATGTAATTGGCACAGGCGTTTGATTCAGTTCATATTCGGTCACCTTGGGGTTGAAAAACTGTGTCAAACTCGTTCGAGGGATACCACCAGGCTCGCCGCCGATCTCTGCATCGATCCATCCTTCGACGGTCTCATCCCACTTCTTGAGCCCATCTTTCTCAAAATCATCAAGAAAAGCCGGAGGATGGAACGCCTTTAACTTGCCTATTGCCATTGTATGTATTTAAATAGATTCTGGACAACGGCGAGACGAAAGAGCTGAGGCAAGAGTTGGGTCTTCTTCACAAATACCACGTTATGATCAAAAAGATCCCTCACGCTGGGGACAAGTGAAAGCTCAACCTCCGTGGGGGAATTACTCAAGTGTTGGGTTGCCAATTGCCTGGTTTGTGAAATGTGGGTATACGGCTTTGGTATACTTGAAGCTTGGTCTTTGGGCAGGACGCTTTCCGTGAATGGCGCCATGTGGTAAGATCCATGGGAAGGTGCATCAACATGAAGACTGGAGCACTTGTCCAGACCAGGCCAGAGTCAAATTCGTGTCAATTGAATGCATCGATGAAGTGCACAGCTGAGCACAGGGAGGTGGAAAGGTTCGGATCCCCTTGGTGGCTTGCTTGACGTGTCTCTCAGATGGGCTGATAGCTCAGTCTCTTAAGCTTGAATGGTGCTAGAGCTTCCGCAAGAGGAGCCTCGTGCATCACATGCATAATGGTGGTATCTTCTCAATTCAGCCCAGCTGAAGTATTTACAAGGAAACATGGACAAGTGCACTGCAGTGCATGAAGTTCCTGTGAATGGTGCGACCTGTCACATTCCGTTAGCGTGCTTGGCACTCGACCCTCCTTCCGTCAGCCAACCACGTTAACTCCCCCTCTTCTTTCGATCATCTGGCCTCAGCCACGCGTGCGCCTTCTAGCCCGACTTTTTCAGCTCGATAACAAACACTGCGGCTCTAAGGCTCAATCTACCTATCACCTGTTGCATGTGCTGCGTGTAGAGTTGGCTGTTTTCGACACTATGAACCATTAAATATACAACCCCCTCTTATCGAGGGTGCGTCGCTTGTATAGCCTAGTTGATAAAAGACTTCGAGGGATGCATTAGTGTACGACTGGAATGCTCATGCGCAGCACTGAAATATGATTGAAGGTTCTCGACCACCTTTAGTTCATACCTCGCACTAGTCACGATCTTTGGGCGAGTCGAATGTGTTGGCTTCTCTAGAGGTATACAGCTAGGGCCATAGTATAAATCCACGCTCAACCTATGGTGACCGACCCTACGCTGCATCTTGTTATATGAAGTTGATCTAGCTTTATTCGAGAGCCAACATGTCTCGAGGCAACACCGAGGATTTAGATAACAACCTTTTCTATAGAACCTTCTACCGCGGACTTGACGAAAATACCAATGAAGCAGACCCAGCCACCATACCAGACGAGGATAAAATCGCTGATGAAGAGTATCAGAAAACCAATTTGATAGATTCGTTTGGCTTGCGTCTCCGCGAACAAACGGAGTTTCGTAAGCTGAATACTTACAATGAACTTTGCTCTCTTTTCTGGGGTACGCCACCGCGAGGTTACCTATGTAAATGAATGTTAATATGTGTTCCAGGTGACAAAGATGTCATCGTCCAGACATATTGCGTTGCTGATGGTCAAGGCATCCCCAAGGAAGATCAAAAAAATTGGTTTCGTTCCGAGCTTCGCTTCGTATCCCTCATCCTACCAGCGGATGCAGCTCATCCAAAAGGCTCAAAAGCACCCATCCTCAGTGTGTCATGGGCACCTTGGTTCTATTTGATTGCATCGTATGTTGTCAGAGCCAGGAAAAGACCCCTGCTGATAGCTTAAATCAGATCGTCCTCAATTCATTCGGAGCAAGACATACTACATGTAATGAGCTGGTCTGCCCAAGATGGTCAGTTCAGGTACTATGCTGTAAGTTCATCCGGACCATGACCCACGCTCTGCCCGACTGTCCACATCATCGTTCAACCATCGAACTTTACAGGGAATCAAGCTTGCGAGATAGACCTTGGGGGCTGGCCAGACCCTTATCCTTGGCGCATACATCTTATTTTGAATTTGTGACATCAGACTGTTCCAGCTAGCAACACCCCAAACCAGTAGCGATCATACTAACAGTTGTATCAGAGAGACGAAATACAGCCGCCGTCTCCTAAGAAACCGCGTGCTTGGATCTACCTATGCAATTCCGAAGATGCCTTCGATGAGAAAGGCAAGAGCTATCTTGGTCCTCTTAACGGCCACGTAAATGGTGGACTAGTCATGAAGGAGATACACAAGTGAGTGAGGTGAAGTTAACACGATAAAGGCTAACAGACTTGATGCAGGCCCTGGCTCCATTGGCTGGTTGGAGGTCGAGGAGTCTTTGAACTTCTGACAAATGAGCTTTCGAAAGAACTCTCTGAAGCTACTTGGCTTACAGCACCAAACTATCCTCCTTTGTATGGAGCGAGTGTTCAATCAGGCGAGGCTTTTGAACGCATCGTGCTCGACTCCCTGCGAATGTGGTTCGACCGAAGACAACAAAAGGATTTTCTCAATGATGATGGAAGTCCTAAAAAATCTCCTCTCCATGTCCAAAGATGGGCGGCTCATTTCTTACTAACTACGAACATCAACATCATTGCTGTGCCAACATCTGTGACAGCGATCCCGTCCGACTTCTTTTTCAACTACGATATGCTCCGTGGCTATGGCGACCTTCTAGTGTGTTCTCCCTCTTGTTCCTGAGTGCGAACTATTTGCTGATCGGCTCTTCATAGCCAAACTCCATCCAGCTTACCGAGCAGTGGCAAAAGACACATCCTTACACAGGCACATATCTGTCAGATATGTCCAAAAAGTATAAGTCTTGGCTCGACCATCCCTTTGATGATGCGCGTCCTGAGGAATGGTATCAAGAATATGATCTGCCGTCATTTGGTTACGATAACGGCACATATTTATGGGCCGCCAGAAAATTGAAATTGTGCACACTACAAGAGGTGCCTGCAGGTACACAAGACGCTGTTTGTTTCAAACGCGATACACTTGCCGGCGGTGTCTTCATGGGCACTCTGCAGGATGGGAAACAAAGGATCGATGGTGGCGAGGATATTTACTTTGCCGTCACCAGATGGGGTGAAGGGGATAATCCCTGGGTCATTCTCCAGTCCTCGGTTGAAGATGCCATGGGTGTTTGGACCGCTCAAAAGATGTTCGTGGGCGCTGAAAGTCCAAGGACGCGCTGCCGTTTGTTCTCCGATGCCGTGTTCAACGCCTTAACGATGGTTGACTTCTGGAATCCAGTCTTCTCTTGGAGGAGACTACGACTCATGCAATACATTCCTGTAGACACTGAGCTCGTTGGTCCCTCATTTGATCCGGTCGTCAACGAGGAAGTCTATACATACAGCCTTGAACAACGCTTCATCAAGAACATCAAGGATGCCATGTCACATTGGGAGTCCGAGTACGATTCACCTGAGAAAGAATTCCTCAACAACCTTGGTGCCGACGAGAAAGGTCTCCCTGTGATCGCTCATCAGACTCGAATCTTCATCTACGCTACCAAAGTTTCAAACAACCTTAGTAGCTCCGATTACGTTCTCGATTACCTTAAGCTTGCGGAGTCACGCCGACGCCTATTCCGGCCATTGCCTCAGAACTTTTTTGGTAGCAATCTTCCATACTGCCTTGGTATTGATCCTGAAGAACCATTCCTCGAAATGACAGAAGAGGGGACTGTGCGGGAAATTCCAGCCACTGGTGACCGATATCTGAAGGAATGGCTTGGTGGTCTTGCAGGCAGCAATCCAACGGTTATTCCTGAGGCCCAGAAACGCAGAGACCGCATCGATGAGGGAAAACCACCACTACCTCGGACGGGTATACCAAGAGCAGCAACGATGCGTATGGCTTGTCAAAAGTCCATATTCACCACCAATGCGCGAATTGGTGGTGGTTGTCCGTTCATGTCAAGACCGAAAGTCGAATCAGGTAAGCCCATCCACACTGCTGCCGTACAAGCCCACACATAGATTGACGATGTTCAGAATCTTTTCGCGCACCCCTCGTGGCTAACCAATGAAGAAGTTGAAGTACTTGAAACGCCGCAATGAAAGACTTTGACTGCTTGACCCTCGATAGCAATAAGTCAATGAAGGACAACGTTGTCGTTATCTATAGGCATTTTAGATCACGTTCAACGCCGCTTGTCGATAACGTGGCTGTGTATTGGCCTGAATCAGCTCTCAGATTCCTTCGAAATCGGGCTAACACATGCTGTCGTGAGACCTCGAAAGATGCGCATGCCGATAAAGTCGCCATACCTCAACCGCAGGAACCGCTCCCGAGGCTCAGAGTGAGGAAAGACGTTATGAAGATGATGTCGGACGATATTAGAGAATATCGTATAAAGCTCGATGATATTCTACATTGCACAGAAGCGGACTCTAGGTGGCAAAAGCTTGGATGCTCCGTAAGGGGATTGTTCTAAGCTCGCCTATGGATCACTAACTCATGCCAAACAAATGCACAATGGTGTCTCCGTTACCAAGAAGCAAGTTTTCCATGGCACAAAGCCATGCTATTCTACTTTGAGAACGTGATAGACTATGCGAGACCTTATTGTAATAGCTACGCCACGGAAGCCGTCGATCCTTCATTGCCTTTGCTGGAATTTCACAGGTCTTCCTTTATGAGGATCCTTCATTGCCTTTGCTGGAATTTCACAGGTCTTCCTTTATGAGGATTCCTGCCATTCTGTACGAAAGGAGACTCGTAGGAATCCACGGTTTTATGTGGTCAATGACAAGCAGGCTCACACATCAATCAGACGTGACCCTATACTGGAAGCAGGTTCATTCTTTGTTTCACGCACGGCTAATCGTACACTGTTCCGGCCAGTCATATTGCTAGTGCGAATACGCTCCAAGAGTACTTCTGAAGGGATAGCGCCCTATAATCTCAACAAACGCCCAACTTCGACACCACTCTGCTCTCTATGTCGTTCTTTCGTTCGCCCTTCAATCTATCTTGATTCTCATCTTCCTCTCCATGACGTCCTGACTGACGCCAGCCTACCAAGTTCAACAGCCCGCCTCCTCTACATCACCGCCGGATCAACTCATCGATCTTTTGGCGCTGCTCATCTGAAACCTTCTGCGCTGCAACCTTTGCAGGATCAAGTGGAATTTCAATTAGCTTATCCAACTTCTCTTTATTCGCCTCATAGTACGTAGCCATTTCTGACGTGCTGTTTGACCCCTTTTGAACTGCAAATGCAACGTCTCTGTTCATTTCAGCGCCCATCTCCATTGCAAACTCGAGAATTTGCAGATGGCCTTTGAAAGCGCCCACAGTTGCGACTGGTTGCACAGGGTTGAGATAAGGTTTCCGGAGATTTCTCACATCGTCGAAAGAGACTTTGACTACTTCGAGGTTACCATGCAACGTGTCAACGAGAAGCTTCTCGTAGAGCTGGGCTTCGGATTCTAAGCTCTTGGTTGGTGATCTGTCAACAAAAATATAAGATCAAATCAAACTTACCGTCGAGAGGTTCATAATCATTAATTAAGGCGATCTGGGCGACCGAGTGCCCAATTGGGTCGACGCGTGGTGTCATGAACTCGAGCTTAGGCTGACACAAGGACTTGTGCCGGACACCACGCATATGCTGAACCAAATGCCACATCCATTCTTCTTCTGGTACATGTTGATGAACGTGTCGGAAGCAGAGCGGTCGTGGAGGAGTCATTACGGGGCAACTTTGATATGCTTCCAGAGCTAAACTTCTTCTATAGCTTTAAAAAGAGGATGTTAAAGAGGGGTTGAAAATGAAAGTAGGCAAAGCAACGCTTGGATATATATCAAAGAAGAGATGGTTTCTAGGGAGCGGTAAGCGGCTCTGTATCCTACTAGCACAAGTTCTCCAGAACTACGTCATTTTATCCAATTCGCTGGCGACAACCACTCCAGGCACCAGCCTTAACCGCCAACCAGAAAACGACCACGTACATGGCTGCACGTGACTGCGTATCAGGAAGAATGCCGACTAGGAAAGCGTCCTGATGATAGACTAGATAGGCGCCGAAAAGTGGGAAAGCATACGTACTTAGGTAATTATTGTCTCATTGATTGGTGAGCCTCAACTTTACCCCTCTGATACCTCCATTTCAACTTTACTTTAGTACAACTAGCGCTTTGGCCCATTTTATGGTCGTAGTGTTATTCACAATGCTTTTGTTAGAAAAAAGTTTCTATCATTCTTTGACCTAAAGATAGGCGCATAGTGCATCGATGATACATGCTCTGCTCTTGTAATATTGATATCTGAAGCGGGCAACCGCCACTCATATCCCGTTTAGTCTCTAGCACACATCTGTCCATCGCTATGGCAGCCTCACACCACTAACGACAATTCTGCGCAGGGTCTGGGCGGCATCAGTATGGAGATCCAGCCGTCTGTGATCGCTTTCAGCGAAGAGCCTCTGCCTTGGTATTGCCTGTAAAGAGATTTCTTACCTCTAGGAACTTATCGTCAGTTTGCGACATGTGGGTCTCTAATATCATAGAATATACGGCAAGTGCGCATCTCAGTTAGTGCAACCTTGCCATTGAGTGCTGGCCACTTTGAGTCTCTGGTTCCGACCTCCGACAAAGCGGTCAAACTCGGCGGCAGCATAAGTTTCATCATGACTGTATCACAAAAGGTCTCGTCCTATATTAGGCGCGGAGATTTGGATTTTTAGGATGGTGAGCTAAGTTATATAAAGTGCTCCAGATACTACACTGTCACACCCTTAATTGTTCGACTTCACTATTCAACGTCGTTTATACATCAACAGCATTAGCAACTTTTACCCCTCTCACAACTGCCTGTGCTCAAATCAACAGATATACTTCACGAAACTACTAATTAAGTATGTATCTACTTTCACTACTCATATTCTTATCATCCTGGCTGCTCCAAGTCTGTGGCAACCCCCTTCCTGGTAAACTCAACCACAGGAGCGTCCCACCAGATCCTATATCCAAGTACACCACCGATGCAAGTCTCGCATAGCCCACTGAGATTACCAAAGTTAATTACCTATTAGTACTTCATCGAAAACCGCTGGCTCGATATACAAAGTGGCTCGTGCCTCTATTACACTTTCGATGCGGGGACGCAGGCCAAACTTCTGACGCAACAACCGTCCACTCAACTCATCACAATATGGGTAAGCATACTCCTAACTGGAGCAGTAAATCCCTCTCAACTACACTAAAAGCTAATTTTCGTCCAGGATGTCTGGTCATGCGAACACTACAATAGCGACACGAATGATCTCAATAATCGTCTTCGTGATATTATGAAGGACGATGACACAAGGATGACCTATTTCGAAAATATGTCTCGGGCTTATGCTTTCATGTGCAGCGGCTACAGCGTTCTTTTCACCGGCGATCTAAATTTTATTCCAATGTCTGGTATCTGGGGTCGTGTCGAGTTTCCCACTTTGTCACGAGATTCTGACTTTGAACCACCAAAGGGGGAGACAGATTTTGTAAGTTTATGCTTTCTCATTCAAGATTAATCATTCTACACTATTATGAATTGGGCTCACTGAATCTCAAGGTTGACGCCTTCCTGCCTGATCAAAGCAAGAACAAGATTTACTGGGAGCGAACAACAGCTTTACCACCAAGAAATGCCTCAACCTTGACGCGTCGGGTTCCGCCTGGAAATCATCCCAATTGTGTCCAGGCAGAAGACGTTGACACGAAATTTGGCTTTCTCGAACCGCCGCCGGACGATGTTTAATTATTTAATTGAGGTCTGAATCGTTAGGAACTCCTTCTGGTTTCTGTGTCAGCGTAACGTGTATGAAGTATTAAGCAATGGCGTTCTTGTTTAGGTTAGAACTTCGTGAGTTGGTTGTACAAGATACAGGAGATGCTCGTAACTGGTATCACAAAATTAAGAAAGAACATAAAGGAAGACAGGAAAAGAGGAAGAACTTTCTCAAGAAAGTGGTTAGAAACCATGCGTGTTTTTGATGCATTCCATATATTTGTGCTCTTTTCGCTTGATGTATCCCATCAAACAGCTCTTTCAGGGTCTTCCTTTGTTTTCTTCTTAACAACATACTTGCTTGGTTGCACCATGGTTTTGGGTCCTAGTTATAGTGTATTAACTGGGCTCTTGCTGGTGCATATGAGTGTATTGTAGAGGAAGCCCCTATATCAGGACTAGCGTAGCATTGGGCCGGGAGATTGAAGCCTATGGAATCTAAGTATTATTATGCCTATCCTATGGATAACGATACAACGCTTAAGGGAAGAGAAGGAAAGACGGATCTCTCATACGAATCGTATGGGAGGTTCGTCGGTTCGGCTCTTGGCAATTCCCGAAATGGTAAGAGCAATGCTCCATACGATTCGTATGGGGAACAGGTCGGTATGTTCTTGAACCCATTCTTCCTGGAATCCGCGACAGTCGTATTCTTTCTAATGATGGTGAGTGCCTCGGCGGCAAGCACACGCTGGAGGAACTGATATACGAGATTACGAGTCTTCCAGTCGACGCCCTCCGCGGCACTCTCCGCATAGGAGGTCTTCACCCCGTTCTCCTTCTCTTCCTTTGCGGACTTTGCAACCAAAACGAACCTTCGTACAAGTTCTCAAACTCTCAAACTCATACTGACAACAACAACAACTACAGGTCACAAGCCGCATCTAGTCTGGCTTCAATCTAGGGTATGATGTAGGGTTTTTGACTCCAAGCTTGGATCGTCATCTTTGACTCAGAACCGTCCGATGACCTCTGCAAGACTCGTCATATCCTCTAAGAAGAAGTCGTTCTCACTTTCGACCACCGCCATATCTTCATTGATATCATCGGTCCACCTATGTATATACACAGTCTTCATTCCAGCCTCTTTCCCACCTCTTGTATCGTATGCGTGCGCAGCAACCATGACGGACTCCTCGGGTTTCACGTCGACCAGCTCTAATGTTCTGCGATAGCTCTCTGGAGCAGGTTTGTACACTCCCAGTAGCTTGCTCGAGAACAGCATATCAAACCTCAAGCCTGAAGACTTACAGAGGTCAAGTTGCAGTCGCGTAGTGCCGTTTGCAAAGACAAACACCTCATATCCTGCAGCCTTCACCTGCTCGATGGCTGGACGGACGTCCGGCCAAGCTGGCATCGAGTGCCATGCGACCACACATTGATGTTTGGTGCGATCGTCGAACAAATGTTGGTATTTGGAATGCTTTTCCAGCAAGGCGTCCAGAGTGTTGCGAAGCGTGACCTCGATGTCTTCAGGAGGCTCATTGGCGGCGAGGCGGGCAGCGTTGGAATCAAAGTAGTCGTGGCGCCACTCCAGAGCCAGCTTCGACCTCTCGCTTTCAGCTATAGATTGTGGTAAGACTTTGATTACTCCGCTATGCCAATCTAGGCATGTGCCCATGAAGTCAAAGAAGACTGCTCTGATCTTTGTGTTTGCCATACTCTTTCGTGCTCTCTAACACCCATATTCAATGGGACAAATTCCGCATAATATGTAATGGACATCGTCGAATTCACAGGGCGTTATCAACGATCATGCTGACTGATGACTAAGGGAGCAGTGGTGTTGATCTCGAACTCTGCTGACAAATCGGTCAGTGCGGATGATTGGGGATCGGCTGAAATCTTCTAGTTTTACGGACTCGAAAGTGCGCCGGTTTCGTACGCCTGATCTCGGTGTGCGCCAAGCTGTCAGGCGTCGCTAAACTGTCCTTGTTATCGGTACTCAAGTCTTGAGTCTGTCTACATCTCCTGATCACATATGAGATACTTAAACGACTTCTTTCCGCTCTCTGGCCGCCCTGTGAACTGCAGAGGAAAGAGCATACCCAGTTCAGATGAATAACACCAGATATTGATTGTATTCGGATACACCCCGTAGAAGACGGCTGGTGTCCTTGATCGGGGCTTTAATCAACAAGAGTTAGAGCTCGTAGGTGGAGCATTCGGTATCTTTTCCATGATTACACAACGTGGCAGCCTATGACACATCTCGATCCACGAGTGATACTGTCAACAATTCGTTGTGTTTGATAGATCAATGTTTGATTGACTAGTTTTTTCTTAGATGTTTTGTGATACTGGTGAGCGTTTCTCGGTATTCGCTGTGTTGTCTGTTCGTTGCCCATTTCCAGGGATATGCTGTCAACGTAGCGCCGGAGAATATAGGTGGAGATCAGTCCCTGGCGATGGTCGCGTATTCGCTTCCACATCATAAGCCGAGTGCGAGATTCCGGGAGCGAGCACGAGTACCGAATACGTTTACGAGCCAATAGAATAGCGCAAGTAACCACAAGTGCCATTTTTAAGAGTATAAGAAAGACTCCCTCGATGAAGGGTCTATAAAACGGACATTGACCACACTGATTCTGCTCCCTGCCAGGGCAGCTTCTCGACAACCTAGGCAGCCAAGGGAAAATTCGAAAGAGCCGAACATCGCCAGGACCTGCTCAGCGGCGAACGGCCGTAACACTCGGAATGTAGTTGGATGCCAGAGCACCGTTCTTGCTGTCATCATAACCTGAAGCCGCCACATACGCCACGAAAGGATTGCTGACGCCGTAGAGCAAGGAGAGCTTGTCAACGACTTGTCGCAATAAGTTGAGCGCGGATGAAGATGCCAGAACAGCCTGTGGATCTGTCGCCTCTTAGCGTCAAGTCCTCAAGAAGATGTATTCGAGAGCAGCTATGCCTGCGCTAGATCGAATGTCCATTGACTGGACCTTCGGAGAGTAGACGTGGACGTTCTTTTCCTGCTCCTGCGCCCGTTGCCGCGCCGAGATGTCGAGGTCAAATATCTTTGGGGCTGTAAAACCATAGCTTGTCTGAAAGCAAATATGCGAATTACTGGGTCAGAGTCTGAGCTATCACGTATGTAGGTCCTGCAATGGTAGACAATCTAATTTGCTTGCGGAAAGGCAGCACGCCCAGCATCCTCTCCGCGTACAAAATGTTGCATTTAGCGCGCCCCACTCGCGCGCCACCACCTCATAGTAATTTACATGTAAAGATGGCAATACGTTGGTACTGTAATAATGCAATTGGGACAATAGGCGGTGTCGCCATCGACGCGTTTGAGGCTGCAATATGATCTTGTATAGACAATTCTTGGTGTCACAAACTGCGCTCAACTGCGCGCGGCTGCGCCTGATCCATCTATTTGCCCTCCTCTTCAATATCGATCCTCTGGCCTCGTAGGAAGGCCCAAATCATCGTGATACCGCGTCCAGCAGCCCTTTCGAAGGCATAAATGCTTTACACATCGATCGCAGTAGTCAAAGGTTTGCGACGTTCGAGATTTAGTGGTGTTGTTGGGGCTGATTTCGCCCAGCGCAGTTCGTGATGTATACTCTCGAGTTTGACAGTCTTTCCAACCACAGTATGTACGTTTTGAGGTCTGAGCTGGTGTATGAACGTCCTCCGCGACCTCCACAAGGCCCTCAATAAGTTGATCAATGAACTGCTGGTGTGTACGTCCTCTTTGCCTGTTTTGAGTCTGGTATCGATCCCAAATAATGAACGCATTAGTCTGGCAAGTATCGATGGTGAAATTGATGAACTTCTTCGTCCATTTAACCTGGCCAGGTCGTTGAATGGTCTTGTAGGCTCGTAGGCGGTTGTGAAGATCAACGTTGCCCATAAACAGGTTGTAATCGACTGCGATCTTTGGCTGACTAATCTGCGCCTTGGTAAAGCCATTTGGGTGCTCCCTTGTAGCTAAATGAGCCTTTGTTCGTCGAGTTACTGCTTCTGAATCGAGAGGATCGTGGATCGTAGAGATAAAGGATACAATGTTATCTCTCTCAGCGTCTTTCCAGATCATACAGACTGCAATATCGTCAACGATAAGGGCTGTTCGAGCAGTTGGAGGTAGTTCTAACCCAAATTTAGTCTTGATCGCCAGTAAGATTGGAGGAAAACCAGGCGTATTCTTCCTTGTAGTACCACAGATACCAATATTAAGCGTTCGCAGTGCCTTAGCTAGTGGTATATCCGTAAAGAGGTTGTCTAGGTAGCAGACATATGTCTTTGGCCTCCATTCAGCTGTTACGCGCTCCAGAAGGATGTACACCAGTGCCTTTTGCGGTAGAAGGCGTACTAGTGTCGCTCGATCGCCCTTTATACCTCTCTTTCTCTTGCGTAGACTCCTTGTCAGTATATCGATCTCGATGCTCTTTGGTACCCCCTCTACCCCCTGACGACTGGATGACATTACAAAGTCATGTAGTAGGCCTCCATGGCTACAGAGGGCATATACTACGAAGCCTTCACCTGCTGGTTTGTGTCTTATACGGTATTTGTCCTTCTGACGACCGTGGAACTCGATTGAGACCTCGTCAACAACCAAATGACTTCCAGGTATTAGGACCTCCTTTAAACGGTCCCGAAGGACCGCCAGCGCCTTCTGGACCTTCCAAAACCATACGTACTGCGCCTGGTCCAACGGTTGATCGCTACAGAAGGTTAGGTATCGTTCAATAGCTTTGAAACGCTGACAACTAATCCTTCTAGTAGGTAGACCTTTGATCGACCAAAAATCTTGCATTGAGGTCGTTACAGGCAAGGTATTCACCATTTGAAGCCTACAAGCTAGCCAGCGCCTCATCTCGATATCTGATACCTCTTTCCATGATCCTTTGCCCTTCCAATTACGTCTAATGTTGGCATTAGTATGATATATAAGAAGATCGAGCAGAGGCTGAAAAAGTAGTAAGAATAACTGAACTGGCGACCACTTCGCCTGTGCTTTATCGCGCAACTCCCACTGTCGATAGGGAACATCTATACCACCCTGCCAATGCTGTACAGGTTGCTGTAAGTGCGTACGAACGTCCGCGAGCGAGATATTAGCGATGGAAGGTGTCGAGGTCGGGTCAAAATTGGCTTCTGGAAAGTCGCGTTGTTCACTCAGGATTTGCAGATCGAGCTGTTCACCAACACCAGCCATTTTGAATACAAGATATTGGTATCTAGAGATACAGAATAACGAGGCAAACGTAATGATACCAATGATACGACCATTGGACTACTGTATGGCCAGCAAATGCAAGTTGAAGGATGAGTGTGGAACTGCTAGCGTGCTTATTTTGCCTTTGCGCTAAATGCAACATTTTGTACGCGGAGAGGATGGGCTGTGGCGCTTTGGTACCCATAGCTGTGATAGTGGCAGGAGTTCAAGGGAGCACGAATGCGCCTTGGGTCATTCTGGAGGACACGGAGAGGAATGAAACTGATTGGAAAGCATCCGGCTAGGCTAGTGGCTGGATCCACCCCTTGCTCTTCAAATATTTTGACTTTGCGACAACCGTTCGGCGTGGTTCCAGCCATGAATGAGAAATCAACGCCGACTTCACCACTGACACTGAAATTCACAGTCACGCAAGGCACTAAAATTGAGGTGTAAGAAATGTGCTGACGCAAGATTTGGCCTTGTGGTCAGACCGAAGAAATCGTTGCTGGGTCGGAACACGTGAAATAAACGGAATACAACAATTAAGGTGCAACTTGCTCCGAAGACCAGTAAGGCATACATAAATTTGGCTCCGTGGGCACCATCGATAAGTAGGATTGAGAACAGTCAAAAAAAAGCTGAAGCCCAGTAGAATCATGTAGGCGGCAATGATGCTTGAATCACTTTGTCTTAGCTTCCGAAAACCGAGCTAGCTCCAAATGCCACTAGCTCGGGACAAGCTGTGGAGAGCTTTTCGGAGGCAAGACATCATGAGAGTTCAAAGGCCCCTCTCCCTTTTCGAAGATGCAGCGCAAGTCATGCCCGATAGAAGCACAGACAATACTCAAAGCCGCTCAAAAAGCGGAAAGCGAGCTGTGACGTCATGTTCTGAGTGCTATCGCAGGAAGCAAAAAGTTTGTCACCTTAACCATTCGCCATCTCTGTTCTGACAAGGTCTAGTGTGACAGGATTAAACCCTGCAACGTCTGTTCTGCTCGGGGCGTTCCCGACAGATGCCAGTATCGTGATAGCTTGTGTGTTGTAGTCCTGCCTCGATCGGAGCTTTGTACTGATGCTCAACCCATCCAGTCATCCGTCAAGCGACCGCAGTGTGCAATTCAAACCGATTCATTCAGGTGACTCGGTAACGGTCAACAAAGGTGGAGACAAGCTCACCGAATCTGTGCCTCCGGCGGGTCTCCTGCAACAGATTGGCTATGCACCTTCTTCGAGAAGCGACCTTTTTCGAAGCCTAGAAAATGTATGCCCAAGTTGCCAATAATGTCTGTCGATGAGTGTGCTGAGCAATGGCTAGGACGACTCAAGTAGTCTTGCAGGTTTGCTCCTCCACCCTGACGACGCGTCCCTCTCGAAACTTCCGGATGCGTACCACGCATTGCTTTCGCGACTCCCAGCTGAAAGTGTGATTGCCGGACTACTCCAGGTCTACTTTTCTGATGACAACTGGTCGTTTCCCGTGCTTGACAAAAATCATTTTCTCAACCTCTATGCATCGTGGAAAGACAATTGCAGGGTGTCTAGTCGCCGGAAAGACTCAGCGAATCTGCCAAGAGAATTGGTAGGCTTTCCAGCCTTGCTCTTCAGCGTCCTGGCGATCTCCTTACAGTTTCTTCCCCTGGACTCATCTGCGGCACGAGCTCTCAGCATTTCCTCATTCTTAGACTGTGACAGAGTGTCACAATGGTACAGTGCCAGTGGTCACCACGTTATGGATTTGGTTGGACGTCAAGACCCGACCACGACTTCAGTACAGTACGATGTCTCAAGAGCTATGTGGCTGAAGAACAGTGGGCGCGGCACGGAGTCATGGCAGAGTCTAGGGTCTGCAATCCGGTAAACTACCCTGGCAGCCTTCACAGCTCATCTACTGATATGACATTGCAGGCAAGCACAAGAAATTGACCTTCATCGGATTCGAGACGACATTGCACAGAATACTGGTGATGATGTGCAGCAAACGCTTTTGCAGCTTTGGGACGTCGAGCACCGGAAGAGGTTATGGGCCAGACTCTTCATCCTAGACAGGTAGAACTGCGTGAAGCATGCTGACGCAAAGACTTGACTCTAACAAGTTTCAGTCACATGGCCATGGCACTGGGAAGACCTCGCTCGATTCACCGAGAAGACTGCACGACCCCCAATCCCATCGATTGCGAGTACCCGAGCGATCCCGCGAAGACCGTGCCAATTGCCACAAATCATTTTCAGCAGCCTCCATGTTCTTTCTCGCCTACAATGTTCTGGATTTCCATCAGTCATAAGATCCACGACATGATGTCTCTGAAGGCCTCCAAGAACACTTTGAAAGACCACGACAAGATCAAATCCCTCCATTATGAAGTGCACGCTCTCTTGAATGAGCTCCCACTTGCGCTGAGGCCCCAATTTCCAGACCAGTCATGGGATGAGATGAAGCCACAGTTACCAGCAGTAAGACACCGAATAGTCACAACCGTCAACATCTTCCTTCTAGCTTTACACCGTCCGTATGTTGCGACGCACATTCTCAGCAAGCATGCTGCGACAGAAGCGGCGTTTGATCTTTTGCAAGCTCAACAGCGCCTTTTTCACTTGGTTACCGAGCCTCAACACAAGCTCTACGGGCATTCCTTCTACACCCTTGATGCAGCAATGTTCTTAGCAGCAATGGCAATGGGTCAGCCTCCTGAGGACTTCGGACTGGCGCGAAGAGTCCAACAAGAGCTACAGTTGGCCGTCACAAGATTATCTCTAATGAAGGAAAGGAATCCAGTCGCTAAAACAGGTGAGCTGATACTGCGACACTGCTACCAGATCATAGGGTCGAATCTGCAGACATCGCTGGATCTGAACAGGCAAACTGTCTTTCCTGAATGGCTACCTGCTACAGAACTCTCGCTGGAGCATTCAAATTCGCTGTTACAAGACTTCAGCTTTCGGACACCGTACGAACCGGCTCAGCATTTGGTCTCAACAATGCTATCAGACTCCACATATGCTTGCACAACGCAACAATCTGACACGTTCTCAGCGCTTGTATCTTTTGAAGACCCTTACAACAGCTACTCCAGCTTCTCCGCTGAAAGCGACTTACCTCTCATATATGGAACCACAGTGGATAACTCATACCAGTAATCTTCAGGAATTTATGAGTGAAAAATTGCATGTGCGAATAGAAACAAGCTTGCACAAAGTTGAGATCATTAATGCTCGTTTGTTGCCCCAGCTTGCCATCCTATATACAAAGATCACATTATTACAGTAACTTCATAAATCCTCTCCACCGACCATTTGCGGTGAATACACCGTTCGGGTCCACCTGCTTCTGAATGCTCCTCAGCCTCTCCTCGTTCTGCGCACCATACCCTGCAAATACCTCATCGGCCCGGCCAGCGGCAGCACAATTAACATAAATATATGGGTGGAAAACCCCAAGACTTCTAGCTGCTGACTTCGTCCTTTCAACTACATTATTTGTCATTGTCACAACCGAGGTATCGTCCGAGGCATTCAGCCATCCAGTTGAAATCAATATCACTGTGGGGAAGTAGTCAGATACAGCTCGTTGATGACATCTCTATCAACACTTACAGAACAACGGCTCATCCTGATCAATACCAAGAGCATTACCACCACGTCGGCTCATGAATTTGATGGCGTTGGTTGGCAGTGGATAGCAGATAAAGTTAGGTGCAAGGCCTTCGACTGATTTGATCGCCGTGATCTCTTCTCGAAAGATTTGGATGCCCTGCGATAGCAGTTCGCGAGACGGTAAGACACTCAAAGTATCGAATAGGTGCCTAAGATGATTTTTAGATTACAAGCAGCGAGAGAAATTGAAATTCATCTAGCACTTACCGGGTTGTACCAAGTTGGGGAGTCGCAGCCGTCAGATTTGCCATGGTAGCATTTCTTGCGCTCCTACTGATCGTGGGTATCCGATTGATAGCTTGAAAGACTGGTGGATTCACCATCGGTGTCTCATATCGCTGAGTTCCCGACATTGCAAACTGGTCGGTCTCCGGATCGTACACGAAGTAAAGATCATATCCCATTTCGACATCGGAGGTGATTGTTGGATCGGTGTACAGTTCGTATACCTTATCCAGGACTTCTTCAGTCTGGTTGTCGCTCCATGCAACCTGAGAGACGTGTATCTGGCCTTGTGGAAAAGTGCGGACAGTGAAGGCTGTTACGATACCGAAATTGTTGGCTCCACCACGAAGTGCAAAGTACAGCTCCGGGTTGTCATCTTCAGATGCTGTCACAATAGTGCTATTTGCAAGCACGACCTGCTCCTCGTCAGTATCTTGGCGAATATGTGAAGATATACTCATTTACCTCAAACTCGTACACATTGTCCAAGGCCCAGCCATACTTGTTCGCGAATGGATATGTTCCTCCACCAAGTGTGAAGCCACCAACACCCACTTGGCCAACTCTTCCGCCAACGAACGACAGATTTCTCGGCTCTAGAGCAGAGTACGTCTGTGCGCTAGTTGCACCTCCTCCGACACTTGCTGACAAACCATCCTGTGCAATTTCCACAGCAGTTATTCTGTCCAGGTCTATTGTAACGCCCGCTATCGACTTCGAATCACCGGGACTTCTGGAATGACCTCCACCCTTTACCGCGAAATGACATGAGTTGGAGATAAGGATTTCGAGGGTCTGAGCCACTTCAGTCGCATTTGCTGGTTCGATGCGACATGCGGATCGAACTTCTTGCTGCTTAGCATCCCAGATCGTGAAGTTGCTGTCCTCCTCAGGGTAATGCAGATACTTTCCGAAGGTTGAAGAAAGCTGCGAACACTGGCAAAAGTCAGTGGAAATCATGAGTCACTGGCGCATGGATCAAATACTGCTTGGTCGCAGGCTGCAGACACACTTTCGCTGCTTGTGTGGTGAAAATTAATTGCTGCATGAGCAAGGTCATTTGTGGTCAGAAGGACCGCTAACAGGTATATCAACATTTTTGAAGTACTTATTAGAAGGTGGTAGAACTGACCAAGGGAGAGAGAGTATGACCATCGCAACAGCAAGAACTGAATTATCTTTATGTCCAGCGAAAGGTCATTAAGCACAATCTAAAGCCAGTGGAGTTTCTTACGCAGCCTTGGCATCATACGCTGATCGACACTTTCGGAAAGGGATGGGCGGTAGCTACTGCCCATCTCCGTGCGGAGGTTGGGGACCGCTGTGGACTTGGCGAACAATGTACTGAGACTGAACCTATGCACCAAAAATCCACTGGGCAGAATGATTGCAACAAAACAACGGAAAGCTTCACAAACAAAGCTCCGATGATCGATCCTGCTTGGAGCCTAGCCCCGACGTCAGGAAGTAGCACTGAATGCTTGTACACACAGGAGATCCAATGGATACAGCACTGCTTGAGCCTACGTATTACTGCCAAGAGCCGACCCGAAGTTGTTCCTCGGCCGACGCCAGATCATGTTGGGACAAGCTTTCCCCGGCGTCCACCGTCTTAAATCACGCTCATTGGATGGGCTTGGACCCTGCGGTGGAGAACTACCCGGTCTGCTTGACCCTTCTTCGCAGAGCCTCTGCTTCACAAGGAACACTTACCGTCAACGAACGCAACACCTCGATGGGGGTAAGCTATTGATATCAGCCTGCGCTACGGTACGAATAAAACTACCTGCCAGCAGCGTCATCGTCGCAATGGCTAAGGTCTCGTTCTGCAGCATATCGGTTTTAGGAATCATCTCCTTCCGCAACTGCGACTGTCAGCCGATACGAATTGCCAATGACAGCCCTGTACCCATCGAAATCGATAACCACATCAGACATCCAGTATGAAGTACATTCAACTTAGAAACAGCGGTTTGCGCATTTCACGCATGGTGTCGGCTGCGCGGTATGGTTAGCGCGGCGCTAAAGTTGGCTGTCTTAATTGTGTCATGTTGGGTGATACTCGGGTGAGGCTCACCTACATAACGGTAAGCTGGAGGGGAGCCAGAGCGGCCTTACCCCAGGCTTGGAACGGTCGTGAGCTCGATGCCCATTTTACTCCCTTAGCAGAACAAGACAATGAAAATTTGCGCTGCGCTCACCTCTTCCTTCATCTGTTTCCTGTCGCTTTCATTTCGCAAACACAAGTCAAGCGTTAGGTTGCGCACTGAGTTTCTGCAGGACACAGTGGGCTCTACGCACCAGCGAGCTACTTTAACTGAGAACCTTGCGAAGCAAATACGCCTAGATCCCGGGACCTGCATGATCGGAGAATCCGATAGTGAGGACAAAAGTAAGATTGAGTTCGTATTGATTGCCAGATACCTGGCTCGGAAGGCCCATAGGTATCCCGTTATGAGGATACACCTGACTTCGAATGGATCTGAGGGAAATGGGGCAAGGGATCAACACCTGCATGCAGAAATGAGAACAGGTACAAGAGCGGAAAGACGAGGTCGCTGCCACGATCAGAGTGACAAGCGAGTAGAACAACTCGATCAGGCTGAGGAACGTTCTGAATAAATTCATTCTAGTTATCGTCGTTGCTCTTGAGATTATGTCTATAGACCTTCGGGGATGCTACCAAATGAATAGCAGGCGCTATAACAAACAGAATATCGGTTGAAACTATTTTATGCGCAAGACAAGCAGAGAAATACTCCATTTCATGCCGCCAGTATCCTAATGGAAGCTGAGGTACAGTGGTGCCATGCAGGTCGACACGATGATGCAGGCCGTGCGGCTAACGGACTCGATCGTGCTGCTTCTGCAGAGCAAGGAAACGAGTGTGACCGCGCCTTATAACACCTTTTGTCAACAGGAATGCTCGTCTTCTAAGAATGAATCTTCATACTGGCTAGATTTTGCAACTTATTATGGATTAATTTGTGCAAGTTCGTACTCCCCCTCTTTCCGTTTCTCTTCAGGAAACTCTGAACGTAATTGTCTATCTCCTCAGCCAGCGAGTTTGTCTCATGAACAATTCTTGATGTGGTTGACATGTCGCTGGTAGTGGTGGCTGTAATGTGGTAGTAAACGCTTCATCACCCTCAGGAATCCGTCGGACATTGGAAGTTCGTTCCTAGGTAGATGTAGACGCTTTCGAAGATATTTTCCACAAGGGCAGGTGCGTCGTAGTAAGAGCATTGTTGATAGAATGGATCGTCATTATCAATTTGCACGATGACACATACAGCGACTGGTGGATCTTGAGTAGCACAGCTAAGCAAGCAATCACCCTTGTCAGTGTAAACTACACCATATGGAGAACCCGTTACAGCCCAACCACACTTAGATTGATAGTACGCGCCCGCAATGAGGTAGTAACTTCCATCGGAACAACTCTGGGGGTAAGTCGTTGAGTAACAGGCTGTTGTTGTCTGCGTGGACGTTGTTGACGTAGTCGTAGTGCTCGTGCTTGACACGGGGGCAGGAGTTGTCGTCGTAGTAACATCATCTGTGGTTGTAGATGTGCTAGTAGTGGTGCTTGTGGTCGTCGTAGCTTCAGTTGTGGTAACTGTCGTAGTGGCCGCAGACGGCACACATGGTGGCACGCCCGCAGCAGCAATGAAGACAATTCCATTCCCGGCCACCACCGTGCTTCCTGTTCCGTACGAGTAACAATTATGGTTATTGGCATCTGATGGCGAGAAGTAGTACGCAGCGTATCCGCCCTGTCCCGATGCGAGGAGAGATACCTCACCCAATGCGCATCCCTTCGCGTTGTTGTTTCCATAGCCGTCTTGGCGGAACGATACACCGCTGACGGCACTGTTGCAGTAGGAAGTCACATGATAGTTGGCGCCAACTGTGTAGATTTGGTTATCGATGCAATTGGATTCGGAGATATCGGTATAGGAAGGGTAGGTGCAGGTAGTAGCTGTCGAAGTTGTGCTTGTCGTAGTGGATGTCGAAGTAGGGCTATCTGAAGTTGTAGTAGTGATATATGCACTAGTAGTCGTTGTAGTGGTAGAAGTCTCTGTGGTAGTAGAGGTTTCGGTGGTAGAAGTAGCTTCCGTGGTAGTAGAAGTTTCGGTAGTGGAAGAGGTATCTGTGGTTGTGGCTGTGGTTGTTGTCGTCACTGTAGCTACTGTCGTGGTGGCCTCCGTTGTTGTTGCAGTAGTTGTCACAGAACTTGAGCTACTAGGTGAAGCAGTCGTAGTGGTATCTGAGCTAGTGGTCGATAGAGTAGTAGTGCTGGAAGAGGATACTGGAGTAGTAGTCGTGGTGCTGTAGTCAGTCTCCGAGCTAGTCGTGGTCGTTACATATGGACTGTTTGAATAAGAGGACGTGGTATAGCTGCTAGTGGTAGAGTTCTCCCATGGCTTGCTTGACGATGGAAAGACAGGGAAATAGTAACTAGTAGTAGTAGTAATAATGGGAATATTGGTTGTTCCGGAAGTGGCGCCAGAAGGAAAGTCGGAGAGAATGCTAGAGCTGCTTGTTGAACCGCCTGTCTGACCATGGTTTCTGGTAGTGTCTGGAGTGTCTGTGCAAGGACAGAAGGTGATTGTGTTTGTCTCAGTGAGAGTGAAAAAGACATCCGCGCCCCATGTTTCCCAAGTAGAGGCGTGAACGATTTGGTCGAACAATGTCGTAGCAACGACGAAACCAAGGCTAAACCTCATAGTGGAGAATCAGTGACAAGGAACGAACCAAAAAATCCTCATCAACAACGAGGGTGAGTTGGTCGTAAGCTGAAATAACAAAGAGGCGGATGTGGTAAACAGGAAAGAAAGTCAACAGAGAGCAGTTTGAAATAACACTGCTTCATTGAAAGTCCCAAAATCAGTACTAAGCTACTCCTCTACATAGCAGCTAGCCACAATAACGGGATGATGTGCTGTAGTGAGCAGTCAGCGGATCCCTCCCGAAATTGATGAAAACGAAATCAACGTGGCCCCTGCCAGAAACATGTCGAGAAGATTGAAGCAATATTATCTCGGCTTTACTATCAAAGCTTCACCCACAAAAACTATTTCTTGGTCAACGAAGGAGATGCAAGAAAATGAAGAAGTGGCTAAACCTTGGCAAGCACCGTTAATATCTTTTTGCTGCTGTTTTGGATCATAAGGTTCTTTAGTTTGCCGTTTGCGGACACCCACCTTTCCTAATATGAATGGCCGCCTTCCGAAGAAAGGAGGTAATGGCGAACTTTTGTTGCAGCAATGCGCCTACAGGAAATTGAAGTTAATGTTAGCTGTAGGCTTCCTTACCATGCGACAAATTTTTGCAAATGGGACATCGAGAAGTGTCAGGTCATGGGCACAAATGCGCAGTGTTGGAATGTGAAGGTTGGATAACGCTAAGCACATGTAGCTCAATCAGGGGTTGTTAGCGCCATTTCTGTTTCAGCTGCAATCTTACACAACGACGAGAAACAGACGACGCGCCCATGTGGATGAAGTTAGAGAGGCCATATCGAGCCAGACTACGTCGTGTGGACACCAGTGTGGGAGTTTTCTTTCCACAGGCTAGGACTTGCGACGAGTCATGCCTAGTAAGCAGTCTTACCGGAAAAGCAAAGGGGCATTGACATTGGTAGGAATTAGGAAGAGGGCAATCACGAAATTGTTTAGTTGAATCTACGTTAAGTTCATTTCAAATTTGATCCCACATGTTAGAACTGGGATGGTTTTCTGCACTTTGCACAGGTAGTGCTCTGAACAGTCAGTCAAAGACTCTTGAGAAGCGTCTATCGAGAAACGGACACACGTCTGAACCTGTGAGTCTGGCTTTCAACTCGCAATCTTGGTCGCCAGGAGATGTTCAGCAGTAGCGAAAAGGTAATCAACATCGATTGCATGTAATCTCTATTCAAGTTTTAGTCAAGCAGTTTCTCGATACAAACACAACACACTGCGCCAAATTTCGCTACCAAGCAAGGCGGAACGTCACACCTATATGTCATACTTGAGAGCCCATTGTTGGTTGAATTGCTTTTCCATTGTGAGTTCCCATAGCCGAGATCAGTTCAAACAAAACGCTCGGAACCGATACACCCGTCTTTTTCCATCGAAGTGGCTTTACATTAGGTGGCAAAACGCCCACCAACACCCACTAACGCGGTCGTGCCTGATTAGAATGCCTAGACATGGACGGCCTTCCAGTTCAAGACGGGCACGAACAAAGCTACGTTGTGCAGCCTCCATATGATAGAATCGATATGCTACTCCAGGCTGTTACCCGTACCCAGAGATGCTAAACACAAGGCGATATTGCGTCCTCAGCAACGAATCACTACAAATTGCATACACACAATACCATCGCTCGTGATATGCTGATGCGGGATAACAGGATTGTCCTCGAATGGTGTAGGCCTTAGTACGATAGGACACTGGCTCTCAAATGGAAAGATTGAAACCGGTCACTAACAGCCCCTGTAGCATCTACTCTGTCCATAGTAGAGGGTCATGGATTGGCGCACTACCTGCTGGTTTGGAAAAGACCAAATAACAGGCCTACATTGAGGACATTTTAGTCGTTTTCAAGCTCGTGCAATGACTAAGAACGGGTGAGATCTTGTGTTTAAAAGTTCTCTAGCCACAATCCGGGATACCAAGAGAACTTACAATGACAGTGGTGTCTCATGAATCAACCAAAGAACCTGCTTTGGTTTCAAGCAATGACCATGACGGCACAGCAATTGGAGAAATATCCGTTTCAGTGTGTGCAGTTCCGTCTGGACATAGTAGACATGGAGACAATTCTGAGCGTGGCTAGGATTCTCCGAAAATACTGCTGATTCCCGTGATTCAAGAACCCAACATTAGAACTCAAGAGTCAGCCGATTTCCCACAAATGTAGGCTAACATATGGACTCTTGATACATAATGTATCGCACGATTTTGGGTTCTATACATTTAGATACGCTACGCGTTCCCTATTCTGGATCCATGTGGAGATTAAATCATCGCCAATCCAAAGCCATCATACCTCCGGCCAGAGTCGTAGCGAACGAGAGTGATGACACTCAATCGGATTTGTGGAGCTTTGGAGGCTAATTCTTAATTATGTGAAACAGTAAGAGCCGTGAAAACTGGCAATTAGATCGCAGCGACAAAACTAAGCTATGAAGAAATCTCAATGAATCCAAAAGTCTCGCACTCAGTTTCCTGCCAGGCCTCGCCATACATAACGCCATGTACATAACAGTCGCCAACAAGACGCCAACAAGACGCCAGCCATCAGGAGTCGAGCGAACCACGAACGGCACACGAGCGCCTTTGAATAGAGCAATGTAGTCTCCCGCTTTAGCAGCGTGTGTAGCAAGGCCAATATAGCCAGTTCGGGTTCGGATCATGCGCCTCCATGCTATCTGATTGGCACGGGTAATGAACTCTAGACCGGATGTCCGCTTAGATGCCTGCTTGGACTTTTTGAAGCCTCCTAGTTAAAGGAGAATTTCTGTCAATACATAATAGACCGCCCGCAAGTATTTAATCCAGAAGAGTCTCAACCATTCCCCAACGAAGAATGGCTTGCGTTCAATAGTAAGGAAGGTATTGAACTCTGCTCTGACGCGCTCTTTCTCTTCTTGGCCATGACCGTGTTCTCCAAACAGCATGGTCTGCCAGTAAGTGTCCCATATGCTTTCTCTGGTGTTCATATATGTCCGACGCTGCCTGACTTGAGCCACCATCTCCCAACTCCGCCAAACCTGCTGTATGCGATAAAATATGGCGATGTTTTCAGAGCCGAAAGTTCTCGCCTTGGTGGGATAGTCGTATATCAACCCGACTGCTTCAATACGGTCAAGTAAGTGCCCTGTCAAGCCCAGAATTGTATCCTCGTTCTGGAACTCAAAATTCACCCCCGAAGAAGCACTGGCCCTGAAGGTTGCAGACGGCCAGCGTAGTGTGTGGTGCGCAATGTTGTCACTTGTAGTATTCCAATCAGGAACCCAGCTGTAAGTCACTGTGCTGTTAGAGGTTTTGTATCTGCCTACAGCGCTGAGGGTCTCGAGGGAATTCTCGGTCCGCAGTATGTGTATGGTCCACACCCGATAGGCATCACTGATGGATCGATCGTAAGAAAACATGGATGGATCGGCCACTTGATATGCCTCAGATAAATTAACTAGAGCGTAAATCTTGTCTCGTGGATCCGTTGCTTTCATGTCTCGGAAAGTGGCTGGTACACTCTTTAATTCACAGATCTCACCTTTCATGCGTAGCGTACGCAGCTCGTTGATAAATTGAAAACCATGAGGTTCTGGTCAGCATCATACGACGCGAAGGCGTTCATCCAGAGTTCCTAGACAAGTATTACAGCCGAAACAAAGTCATCCTAGGTTGTTTCAAACTCACCTTGAACAACGGCGACTAAACTTGAGACAACTACTTCTTGTACGATCCACACACTTTCAAACCACGAGTGCTCAAGCAAGCTCATCAATGCGCCAATCCATCCGTGATTGACAACCCCTTTTGGCAGTCCATACTGCTCCAATAAATTATCAGGGTCATGGATTCGGCTGTAATCAACCCCAGAGCTTTCCAATTCAGCACGGACTTTTACTGGGCGATGGATTGATTCGAAAGCCATTTTGGTTCTGCTTCCACCTATACCGAGCCAGACGATTGTGCGAGCCGCTTTATGGTAAATCGAGTTCATGATGCTGACTTGGTATGAATGCTCGCGTAGGTTCCGCTGGTCTGTGCATATCTGATCGATCCAGAGCAACCTAGGCTTCTCCATGCGACGAAGATGTGCGAGCGCATTCAAGACATATGTAGTAACTTCGAAGGGACGATCGTTAGATTTAATCTGTGATTTCTCCGCAACATTACCCTAGCAGTAAGACAACGCTTCATATGGCGGCGCACTCCCCACGAAGTGTTTCTGAGTTTCGTAATGTATCGAATCTGTGGCAGATCGAGGTAACAATTTGAGTGGCCTGGATTTGTAATGAAATCTGCCCAGCTTAGGCCTCGCTAAAGGCTTGTAGCGATATAGCTTGGAATTGGCGTCGGGCCACTGGTGTTCTGCGGCTTTGATATAGGTGACTGTCTGCAGGAGAGTAGCTCCATTGTGCAGGACATTAGCACACTGAATATATCAAGTTGAGTGCAGAGAATGCGATATTTCGATTGCATCCATTGCAAATGCTATGATAGTCTCAACCCGCCAAGCAGCATCTTATGCAGGACAGCGTAATTTGGTCGAACAAGACTGCATCCGACGTACTGAGACTTCAAGGCATACTCAAGAATACCCTGTCGACCTCTGTTAAACCTTGCCAAAGCGCTCCCAGCCTTGACAGTGTAAACATCGGAAGAAGGCAGAAGCATGCTTCCAGCCTTTTAGCACACAATTTAGAATTGAAACACAACTTGTGCCACGGATTCCAGGAAGAACAGGTTCAGGAACATACCGACCGTTTCCCTATACGATACGGCTTGTTATTGCAATGGTTGTTGTAACCAACAGCAGCTGTACACTGTATTTTAAAACAGCGAAGCTGATAGTATTAGCCGAATAAACCACTGAGAGGTTGCCAAGGCGCGCCTTCGCCCGTCGTTGCATCCTCCAACTGCTCTAGCGACTCGCTCAACATTTCCTTATGCCAATTCCAAGTCACAGTACCCAAGCGATGCAAAAATATTGTACCCCCTCCTTTAACGTGTAGCATTAAAAACCCAAAGTGCCTCTTCGCACTGTACCCGAGGTGCAGTACTGCTAAACAATTTTCCTGGAACCGTTGCTCGAGATGCTTGCCGTAAGCCTGCTGGAAGGCTTCATTGTTGGGGAACATCTTCTCTGAGATCGACTCGTGTGGCGCAGGGCTCGTAACAAACTGAGACGCATCCATAATGTACTTACATACAGGCCTGTTATCCCAAGTTTGATCTCTCGCTGCTATCTGCTGGAGATGCTTCGTATTCTCGTTGAATTCTGCTAGCCAACAAGCTTGACCTTCAAAATAGCCATACGTGCGTGAACCAATTACCTTGGTAGTTAATACACATGCCTTATGACAGAACACACCAGAATTGCGGTATCTCTCCTTGTACTGTAATTGAGCGAAATACTCAAATGGGACTGTTGAGGATCTGCTGACCCGCCAGCCCTTGCCCTGCTCAGCTGGCTTGGTATGTATCAACAGCTGACTTTGAACAGATCTATCTGCAAAAAGTGCCTCGCCTAACTGATCCTCAAGATCTTCTCGGTCGAACCACCTATGTGGGTTCACGCCAGGCTTTGACGCTCCAAGTCGATATCCAAATACTCGCATGATAGCATAGACGTGGTCAGTATCCTCACTCGCCTTTCGATGACAAGCAAGAGCCAATAAATTAAGTGGACTGCCTCCAGTTGCCATGGCAGTGATAGCAGATTTCTCAAGCATACTGCGCAACTCTTTTTCGAAGGCATCGAGATCCTTGTCTGCGGACTGTTCTTTATTGAGGAGGTAGGTGGTTCTGCTTAACATAGTACGGCACATATCGGTTAGCGTTGACAAGGTGAACAGTCCACGACAGATATGCTTCACAGAAGGCAAGAGCTTGAAGATCTCTGTATCCGCAAGCACGAAAAAAGCTTGCGAAATGATTGCATGAGCTTCGAGGTTCAGGCCAGAGAATGCATGTTTCGAGTATCCCTGTCCTGCGAGGAATGCTTCCTGCAAAGTCCACAAGGACGTGAACCACGGATCTTTGATGAACTCGCGTATACAGCCGAGCAACTCTGTCCGCAGTGGCTGCTGTGGGACATCCCATTGGAGCATTCTTTTCAAATCTCCTTCATGTCCATGCGTGAAGAGGACGCAATTCGATAAGCTTTCTTGAAGGAGACGATAGGACTCTTTCCTCTCACCAGTCTTTGACAACCACACAGCAACGCCTGCTGCGTTGTTGAATATAGTAGCCTGACTCCCAACTTCCAAAGATGCGAGAGGTCCTCGCCTCTGATCGATACATGCTATATCGGTCCATAGGAAGTCTACAGCTGGCACATAGTACCCAGCACATACTGGCCCGCAGATGTTGTGTATCACCTTCTCTAATTCATCAGACGTAAAATGAGATGGATCTATTCGTGGAATTTGCCACGGGACATTGATGTCGAGCACTTGACCAACTGACGGCTGTTGTCCATCGGCAAGTTTCCACCTCCCCCATGTATACGATATTGCATGGTAAGCAGGATTTGCTTGCCCATGGTAATTATTGCCAGGCTACCACTCACAAGATGTCATGGTTGGCACATGAAGAAATCTTTGAGGCCAGTCTCCTAGTTCATTGATGTGTTCATGTGTGTAAGGATATGTTTTTGGAATAAACCAGTCTTTTGGAGGGAGTCGGAGCCCTGGTGTCTTTTCTGCCTTTTGACTTGAACCCACAAGTCCAGTCTTTAGGTCGCATAATGATGTGTTACAGTCCTTGGCTTACGCCACGAGGATCTCACCGCACGAACTACCACTCACAAAGCTGTCTGTCTGGCTTCCTCCGGAGTACTGGGTAAGCGGTTCGCAGGTTAGCGCCATGGCTTACTATTGGTAAGATCAACCCCTCATCTCTTTCAGCTGCTGAGCATTCCAATTTGCAAATCAATAGCGAGAGTATCTACAGTCGAGACTTAAGGTTTTTGCCTCTTGTTGGCAGTGCGAGGCACTCAAATAGTAGCTAAGCAACGTATCTGGGGGATTTCTTTTTAGTAACTTTAGGTACTGCACATTAGGCGTAATACTTGAGATCCAAGATTAGGCTTTTGTAACAACGTCGATATATGTCAGTCCGCTTTGATAGGAAAGTGACACGTTTGTATATCTTGAATGATGGTTTTGAGTGGTTGCGTTGAAGTTGGCGTCAATAAGTTGAGTGGTGATAGTGGCCACATTGCTGACCACCGTATGAATGGACGCTCTTGGGTAATCCTTGGGTGAGCGAAAGTGGTATCGTCGTAAGTTCGTTGAAGTCGATCCTCACTCGGAGAATCCGGGTTAAATTCGGGGTTTGATCTAAATCTCTAGGAGTTACTGTGATTGAGCGATGTGACCTGGTGCCTACCTTGCAGAGCCAAGACCACTAACCGCAGGCTCTCAAACCCGTTCCTTGAGCTTTTTCCTTAAGCTCTTTCTTTGAGCCCTCTGCCCCCGGTTTCACACTTCACTACTCAGGGGTCGTTAGTGATACATCGTCGTCTTTCCATGAGCGTGGGTCAAATTTCTGTCCCTTGCTCCAAGGTCTCGAACAGGGCTGTATTCAGCAAATACAGACATTGCCAAATCAGATAACGGACTTGTCTGACACCCATAGCCAGAATCGTCAAGACCGTTCTTAATGTTCGGATACTGCGTGTATCTGCCATCAGAAGAACGTCAGTATACGCAACCTGTTAGTCTTATATAAAGCTGGGCAGAATGGATGATCATTTCGTATCGGAATCTCCTCAAAATCCACCTAATGATAGTGCCAGCGACCTAACGTCGACACCGCAGCGACTTCTTTATGTCCCTACAATGACTTCAGTCACCTGGGAGACAGCTATGCAAAATTGCAATGGGACCAGACCGGTTTACAACATCCTGAGCTATACCTGGGGTCGATTCTCAACAGAAGGTGCTGCCTTGAAAGTGGATGGTACGACCTGGCAAATTCCGGCGATCAAAACTTCTCACTTCTCCGTTCCTGAGTTCGAAAACGTTCTCCGGTCGGTAGCTTCATCTTCAAACTATGTCTGGGTAGATATCGCTTGTATTGACCAAGTCAACCAACGCACCAAAATGAACGAGATCGGCAAGCAAGCTGACATCTTTCGGGGAGCACATGAAGCATTCATCTGGCTAACACGACTTGATGAAACAGTATTGAGAGAGTTTGATACTACCCTGACGCAGTTCGAGAAAAGCCTCATGGCTACCAAGATGGACCGTGCCAGCTTCTTGCGCGACCACAATCAGATTCGGGACGTTCTGAAAGAAGGTATTGAGAAAGTTCTTGACGCAGCTCAGGCCCTACTCTCGGATCCATGGTTTTCTTCATTGTGGGCTCTGCAAGAGGCCAATTTGCGCGAAGACGCCTTCATCCTCCCCCGGTCCGGATTGCCCGTGGCAATAAATCTCGGCCATGGCCGGTCCGTCCCTTTGAGACTTAGGAGTATTGCTGGATCTTTCCAAGACATCATGCTCTCTCTGATTAGCGTTCAAGATCTTTCAGACGATGTTCGAAGCTTTCTGTCCCTGATCGAGCGCTCAGGACTTTTGACTATTGGGGCAGAAACTGATGGCATGCCACTTCATATCTACCCTGCTGCTCATTATAGATCAACTCAAAGGGAGCACGACCGAGTTTACGCTATCATGCAAGTATATCACCTCCGTCTAGGTACAGCTCAATTTCCTGATCAAACATTCACCTTGCAAGATCTGGAGTTACAACTGGCAACCGCACTGAATGCAACGTCGCCTATAGCCGCCCAACTCTTCGTCCATCGAAACGTGCCCAAACCAGGTCAGGCGTGGAAAATAACCAAGGATTGTACCTTGCCCACCATCTACTACATAGCCGAGACTGGTTTGCACAAAAGGTGCACCATTATACCTCACAGAAATCAACACGGGGTGGTGTTCACTGGGCGCTATGCGTCACTGCAATCACTCATGAACTTCTGGATTGCATCTATGCATCAACGAGAGCGTCAGAGGACAGAAAAGGGTTGGTCACAATACGAGAAGACGATGTTCACTCATTATCAGGCCAACATCGACCTAGACGCTGGACACGCTACTGAAGCCGCGGGACTGTCCTTTCTTCGTCTAGCAAACGAACCTACTTCGGTATGCGGCTGTGTGTGGTGCCTAGAACACTACCAGGCTAAAGATATCTGTGGCTTATCAAAGCTGGCTTCTAAACTACCCTATCCAGCATCACAGTATTCAGTACTTCTACTAGGTCACACCACACTGTACCAGTTTCGGGACGATATTACCCAAAGTGGGCTTATAGTGTCAGCGTTGCTCGGCATTCTCGGTATTTTCGAAACTGCTAATAGCGCTCCTGCCTTCCGGCGAATCGGTTTATGCTCTTGGGAAGCTGGCCAAGAGGAGCTTAGAGAGCAACACGAGACATTCTGGCATGCTGGAAACTTTGAGCTCCTTTAGCAGTCTTAGCGCCTAAGTACCGGATCAGGTCTGTGCTTCAGAGCACGATCCAGTTGACGTACTCGCTAGGTGGCATACTATCTGCGGTGGTAACGTAGGAGCCGATTTTGGTCAAATACCGCTTTCCACCGAGAACCCTTGGGGTCTTGCGTTTCTCAGGTCCTAAAAGTAGTATGCCACGCTGATAGTGTTGGGCAAGAAAGAGACAGACAGCGTATATTCGCGGAGGGGGCTCGTTGTCTTGATATCCTGCGCAATGAGCCTCCTGCCTAGCTAACTGTCGCAAAGCGTCATGCAAGTTTTCAACCCAGCGGTTACTGCCGTTAAGGTCATAGTAAAGGTGTTCGTTAGGGTGCTTCCTAACAATTTCTGGTCGAGACCAGGATACAATATTGACGCTGCTTTCGATGGACCTCAGTCGTTTATGCGAACATGCGGCTATCCCCGCATAAGGCACACTGACTGTGCCATCAGGCGCGACAGTCCAGCTCGATATGGTGTCATGATCAATTTGTGAAAGTTGTACTGTAAACGAATGGCCAACACTAGCAGTAAACGAGCCTTTTCCGCGATTGAAAGGAAGCATACTGCCTACTGTCAGCCACCACCGAGCGAGCCACACCACCAAACGAGCCACACGCGACGCGTTTTTCTTGCCTCAGCTAGCTCAGACTCGACCAACGATACGCTATTTTCTTAGTGTCAAAGCCACCAAAACAAAGACGTCGCGTGGGCGAGTCTGAGCTCGTAACGGCCCTTTTTCCACGCCGCGCGTCCATTTTCGACCTTTTTTCCTTCTTTTTCACCTCCAAAACACAGTGTATTCACAGGTAAGTCAAAACAGGTACGTTTTCCTATTCTTTTTCTCGAGATCAGATACCATCTGTTTCTCTGTATACAAAATTTAAAAGAGAAGGGAAAGAAGATGTATTTTTAACGAATACGGCTCGAAGGTCGTTGACGAAAAAGATGAAAATAAAATACGGAAATGTTACTCTTCCGTTTACTACTAGAACTTCTTTTTTGATTAGAAGAGTTCGGTTTCTTTTCTCTCTCTAACGTTCGGAAAGGTCGACTTAATATCCGGGTACGATTCGTGCCCACGAGTTTAGAGGTTATTATTAAATAAAAGAGCTATTTAGAGGGTCGTTATTTTGGATTTTTCGACTTTCAACGAATCACTATAAGCGTTTATATAAACGGAACGAAACAGCGATTTCGTTCCTAAATCCAGAATCAGCGGAAAATTCTGTACCAGCGCGTTCTAGTTAGAATACTGAATACCTTAATATTTACCTTAGAATCTGTAGTTTTTCGCCATATTAAGGAGTTGAATATTTGTCAAAATGGACGCACGGAATCGCATTTCGTACACAACGCGATCAGACGGAACTAGCGTTCCATACGCAGACGCGCTAAAAGGATACTAATTTTATTAGTGAGCCAAGATCCGTCTGGTAGTATAAGGTAAGCGTTTTTCGTAGTTTAATAATACAACTTTCATAGCTGCTTACGTATTCAATATTATTATTATACCTTTAAATAACGTATCGTCGGTTAGAGCTACAGTTAAGGATTTTAATAATTATAATATCTCTTATCGTAAAGCCGTAGGTCGTTAACGAGCGCCTAGATTGATTATAGGTCATCGTATAACCGGGCGTCTAGAGAGAAGTATACTTACTAACCGATACCTAACTAAACTAAAGGAATCCTACCTTATTAACCTAATTTTGGACCTTTAAAAGTAAGGCTAACCTACTACGTATTTATAGTACGATATTATACGAAGTTACTATTACGAGCGCGTAGTAAAGAGGTGGTTCTTAAAAAGTAGTAGGCTACTAGATTTTAGAAATAATATTCTAAGCTCGGTTCGAGATTTATAAAGCTATAACTATAGAAGAAGCTTAAATTACTTATAAATAATAGAATTAATAACTTCTTTAATTACTTTAAGAGTATTATAGATCGAGAAAATATTCCTATAAAGCGATAGATTAATATAAACGAAAAGGGTATTTAATTTAGCTCTTTAGTATTAAATAAGATACTATTTTTAAAAATAGTTAGCTTAATAGTTATAGCCTTATTATCTACGTTAAACTAAATATTAATTATTAAATTATATACTATAACGGGCTAGGTATTATCTTTATTAATCGTTTATATAGGGTAGAAGCTAAGAACTACTTAGTTTAAGGACCTAAACGATATCGAGCTAGATTAGAAGTATAATTTTAATAAATTAGATTAATCTAATAGTAATATCGTTATTAAATAGCTTAAAGAGATCTTAATATTATATTTAAATAATAAAAAGGGCCTTCTTTTCTTAAATAGATATAATATATATATTATATTAAGATTCCTTAATATTATAAGGTAAAATCGAGTATTCTTAGTCCTTATTCCTCTAAATATTATTTATATTCTTTAACTACTAAATATCGACGTTTTTTACTATATAAATCGTTATTATTACTAAACGATTTAAACTCGAATACTTATAGACGATATTATAGTTAAATAAATCGATTCTAACGCTATATATTAATAAATAAGGCTATTAGCTATAACGCGATAGTATATTATAGTTAAGTAGTTAAAATCTAGTCTCTATTTACTAAATTAAAATAAGATTAAGTAACTCGATTAAGTACGTAACTATAAGGATAATTAACTAAATTTTATCGTATTTATTAAGCGTCCTTATTAAGATTTAGTTACTATATTAAGGAAAGCTATTAACGCTACCGCCCTAGTCGATAATTTATACTAAAGAGCCTCTTCTAGGACCGTAATCAGTATTTAAAAACTACTTAAGTTTAGGGCCCTTAACGCCTACGCCAACGAGCTTAATAAGGACTGTATTTAATAGGTCCGACAGTAAGTAAAGAATAAGGAAAGGGTTACTAAGGCCACTAGGGTTAAAAGGAGAGGTCATGGCCTGCTGTATAATCGAGAAGGAGTCATTCTGGCCATAGGGCAGGCCAGGCAGTACTGGCAGGTCAAATATAAGCATCGATACCGCGGGCAGTCGCGCGCCGACCTTATATTGACGTTCAAATATCCTCCAATGCACGATCGTATGCTGCGATACTAAATATAGATTAAGATGCTGTAGAAAGGTCGTAGTAATGCATTCTCATTGATACTATGGGAGCCACTAACAAAAGCGGAGAATGGCTCGCTTGGCGGTGTGGCTCGCTCGGTAGTAGCAGACAGTAGAGGTTCCTCTTTTTCCCAAAATCGGCGCAGGGAGAAGCGCTTCTCTGCCGTAGTTGAGGATGTGTCGTAGAATGATGTGCCAAATTTCCGGGCGGCTTCGTGAACAAAGGTAAGAGGATAGCATCCAAAGATCAGATGTCGACTATCAGGTACTGATGGAGAGAACCAATTACGGCTTTTATGGTCTTGGTGTGAGGATGCCCGATGAGCAAGCTGATTCGAGAACCAGTCCGTTACACCAATGGCTGACATTATGGCTGGTGCACGGCTTCCGGTACACTGTCTGACAGTAGCGTTGATGAGGACGTCCATGGGTGATAATGTAACAAGAACCGTTGCTAGCCGTGTGATCTTGACGAAGTTGCACAAGCTTGCTGCAGATGCAGGCCACTCTGGTGTATAGTTGGCGCCAGTGGTGTCCATCATCGACAGGGCGGTTTCATATTCCCCTAATTGTGTGAAGGAGCTGTTTTCATTAAACTTACAATACGCGTATGGCTTTACCCTGTCAATGAACACCATCATTATAGACAAAGAGATGGGAAATCCGCTTCGGTCCTGGAGGGGCTGGAAATCTTTCGAGTAGAGTATGATGTCTGGACAAAGGACTGCCTCCTGTAAAGTCCACAACGATGAGAACCAGCTCGATGGCTCACCGTGGCTAGTGTTGGGGACACCCTTGAACATGCCTTCATGCTGAAGGAAACTTCGCTGACTTCTTGCATTAAGCTTGAAAATTTCGGTGGACATTGCTTGTGCTGCTCCCAAGCTCTTTTGGACAAGCTCATCAATATCTGCTGAGTTCTCAAATCTAGTTGTGTGTTGAATATACTTCATGGCCAACCAATTAAGCGCCCTCTGTGTGCCTTCCCACCTTTCAACATCGTGCATCCAAGCAATGCATTCTTCGCAATTACCGAAGATAGATGCTTGTCTTGCTATCTCAATGCCGCCTACTGGTCGTCCATCCTGGGGAATGCAAAAGAGATCGAACCACAAGTACGCTTTGTGAAGTCGGTCGAACTTTTGAGGCAGATCTCTAACATTGTAGAGACTATTTTCAGGCACTTTCCATGGTACCCCCTGTACTTCAGCCTCAGAGCCTTGTACACGCCAGCGGCCCCAAGTATGGCTTACACAGGTATATATCGGGCATACCGGAAGATCACTTACTAGCACTGTCTTCCTGCCAATGACATCCCACAAGTACATTGGCATGTGCTCCTTGCTATAACCTATCCATTTGTTCTCATTAATAAGAACCCTGGGATAAGGCCTTGGTGGGATTTTCTGATCGGCGACATCGACCGATGGAAGGATGGAGACATACGACAGTCTTTGCATCATCGCGTGCACTACCGCCTCAGCGCGAGACTGCTGAAGCCTGAAGATTATAAGATGACTAATATATGGCTCCCAACGACATGGATGGAACTCGTCTAAGAAGAGCTCCAGACAGTATGCATGATAGAGTGAGGCACCAACGTAGGTATCACCGAGCGAATCTAGATCGGGAAAACTAGGTCCTGTGTCGTTGAGGTGGCTATCGATGTAGCTCCTTGTAACCTCAAGGAGCTGATCGTTGCAATAGACTGATGTCCACCAGTCCTTCAGAACGCTGTATGACGACTCCTGAGCCTGTGATAAGCATTCGCGCAAACTGAGTTTCCCGTTTTCAGAATTTTCGTTATACAGATCCTGAAACTTTATCCAGTTTGACAGAGTTGATCTCCAAGGATACAGACGGTCCTGGTTGTGGCTTTGTAGATGCTTGTCCAGCTGAATTGACAACGGACATAATTGCTGATGTTCAGTGGCTAGCGGCGCATACTTCGCTTTGCGCACTTCTTCTATCTCTCGCCTCACTTCCTCCTTTTTGTCCTGCCATTCGAAACGATCTGCTGAGGCTTGCAAGCGAGCAGTCTCGAGCTTATCGTATTTAGCCCATGCCGTATGCCAGAGCTTATTCCACTCCAGAGAGAACTGGTAATGGGTCCAGAGGGACTCCCACATATTCTCGTAATGTTGTTTCCATTCTGATAGCGTCATGCATGGAAACGGATCCGGACTGTCGATGGTCATCTTTTTGCTTATCGTATGCTGGATCGAGAAGCGTTTGAGTGCTATGGGGCCCTAAGCTTAAGGATGGCTTTGTGGATCAGGGCGTGGCGAGCAACAGAGGTCGGCCTAATCTTGTCTATATGAGGGCTTTGTTCTTATCTAAGCTATATGGGAGTAAATATGCAAGTAGCCTTCGACTTTCATGACAATCTTAAACACACGCAATTCAGTCGAACCTTTTAAATCTTCAGCCTTAGATTATGGAAGCCTTGCATGCAGTAGTGCCTTTAGATGCCTAATCTACGTCAGAGTCCAATCGATTCACTACTGTTACTACCGATGTATAGCGAATTCTCCTACACCTCTGAAAGAAGTATCTGGTGCAAACCTTCCCTATACGAGACTGATTTTGGACTGTGGTGCAAAGGTGATGGCAGGAGAAACATTAGCTGCTGCATTAGCGGAACTCGGCCAAATTGATCTAGATGTAGTACCCGCACCAGTGGAAGCGACCCTCTGATCGCTCTGAGACTATTGTACTGACGGTAAGCTAGACCATACTGTACCCAAGATTTGCAAAGCATAAAAGGCCACAGTCTGAAGGCAGCAATCAGAATGTGTTGGTACAGCCTTGGCAACGCAGCGATTCGATGTTTAGCAGCATATGCACTGGATGTGTAGGATCGGTAGCCGGAAACGAAGCGAATGTACGATCGAGACCGCCGCCTAAGGAATGGTACATTCCCGAAAGCTTCCCATACTCACATACGCACATCGACGAGCTTAAAGAATGGCCTCAGCGACTGTTGCATGTACCCAGTATGACATCTGTTGAATGGCAGCCAGGCAACATTTACGGTGGTCACAAGGAACCGCAATATCGCGCAATATCTTACACATGGGGAAGATGGAAGCTCGCAGATGGACAACAACCAGAAACTGGTCTTGCCGTTGACTTGAGCAGTGCGCTACCATGGCAGCTTCCGCGCATCAACAGGAACCATTTTACTGTTCCAGAATTCAGACAGGTGATAAATGATATCTGTCGACCCTTAGCCTCGAACTTGCCGGCTGTGGACTTCTTATGGCTTGACTTAGTGTGTATCGACCAACGAAGGGGACCTCTTGCTTCTTTGGAAATCGGAAGGCAGGCTGCCATCTTTCAAAATGCTACTGGCGTTGCCGTCTGGCTATCCAAGACTGGCAAGCACGCTGAAGATCTGAAACGTTTGCGTTGGATGCTCACTAACATCGTCACTCTTGTGCACGGGCTTGAAAGTGACGTTATGCATGTCTTCCGCCATGGTCCTCCAGCTAAATGGCAACAAATTGAGATACTCATCCGTATTCGCGCGTTGCTGGCAGATCCTTGGTTCACGTCATTGTGGACGCTACAGGAGGGCTACCTTTCTGGCGAAGGCCACTGTGAACTATTCTTTGTGTTTGGAGATGGAAACATCTTCAAATTGCTCCCATGGCAAAATGAGTACAGCCTCGGACTGTTCAAGTTATCATCTCTAACACATCTCTGTCGTGCAATGCTTGTCACCTGCCATACCAATGCAGCAACGACCTTGAAAAGTGATGATGATTTCAAGTCCTTCGTGAATGAATTGGATGAATTGGTTAGAGTTTCAGGTCTATTAGCCATGACATCTGGAGGTCAGCACCTCAGCCTACTGGGTGTTGCCCGACATCGATTTGCAAATGAAGATACTGATAGAGTGTACGGGATCATGCAGGTCTTTCATTGCAAGCTTGGCGTGTCACGTCCTGGCATCGATCCTATGCGATATTTCGATCGACAAGAGCTTGAAGATCAACTGGGCTCTGCCTTGCTCGAGAAGTTTCCTCTCCAAAGTCAGCTCTTTGTGCATACCGAACCAGTGGAAAGAGGACGCGCTTGGCGTCTCAGTAGCTCCTCGGCTGTGCCAGTGGAGTTCAGCTTTCCCTTGCACAGGGGAGATGATCTGTTCAATACCGGAAAATATTGTCAGCCACATTGTAAAGTGACTACACAGATTGCCAGTGCTAGAACATTCGGTTACTTCACAGGTCCAGTTTGCTGGTTCTACCAATTACAATACTATTGGTGCCGGCTCCAGGACCTTGCAAAAGTGGACAACAGGTCTGGTAGACCGGTTGGTATAGTCACGAAGTCGGTCCGGATATTTTTTCCAGACGCTATGACAGTCGCAGGTAAGGCTTGGGGTAGTCCCTTGAACACAGGGCACACTCTGCGAAATAATGATCCGGAGCAGCAAAACGCTTTTGGACATTGGTTAGCTGCAGGATATCATTGGGCTCGCCTGATTGTTCTGCACCTTGGTTCGAGCCACAAGAAACAGTTCGGTTTGATTCTACTTCATGTCCAGGCAGACGAGGTGCTGTACTGGCACCGCTTAGGGTTAGTGATGTGGTATTGGGACGAGAATTTGGTAGCAACTGAAGCGCGTCTAGAGCTTATGGAGCCGTTGACGGGGCAAGGATCGCTTTGGCAAACCTTGAGCGGCTTGTATGGCTAAATCTGCTGTGCGAAAAATGCTCATGTGGTTGTGTCGCGTGGCATTGCTGTATTGTTAGTGGGACTCTGGACTCAAACTCATGGTGGTAAGCAAAGAATCAGTCTGGATGGGACCGAATGGACCGATAAACTGGGACCTTTTGGTATTGTGTAGCGTATGAGTCCACTTCCCTCCAGCACCAACACCTACCTACGATCGAAGCGGTCTGAGATTGTGTATTTCAATGAGTGATTGAAAGCTCTCAGAGCATAGATGGCCCAATCATGCCTTATGGGCTTCGCGATAATCTGACACGCGTATTATGTTCGGGTCTGCATATGGTGATACAATGTCGGAAGCTGAGCTGAAGTCATAACGGGCAAGATATTTGCCACAAAACACCTGCAGGGTCTGCCTTGCCGAGCTACTTCAACCGGTCACATTAGTGGAGGGAAAATGCAGCTTACTCAAAAGTTTTCATCAGTAGTGGAACGAGGCATCTTCGATCGCCATCTGGAGGGCTGTGCCTCAAAAATCCCCGCACGCATCATCGCCCAACGGAACGAGCACCTATAAGATGTCGTAGCACATGTCTCACAACGGGGACTTCTGCAAAGCTAGCATTTACAGCGAAAGGAAAATATATTTTGAAGCACCGCCCGGCACCCAACGCAAGTCATGTCGAGATTTTTCTCTATGCCCTTCACGAAACAAATAATCATGTCCTCGCAGCCCGCTACGTCGACAGCAGACTCGGTGATCGAAAGCAATGTTTTTGGAGGCTTCGGCGCTGTTCTTGGTTACATAGGCGCAGAAGCAGCAACACCCGCAGTCTTTGAGCGGCTCCTCTGGCCACAAAGATTCCTTTCCGGTTTCGATATTGCCTCAGCACCATGGCTGGCAATCTTGATGCCGATGGGGGGCCCACTGCACAAAGCGGCACTACAATGTCTGGACACAGCATTCACGTACGGTCTTTTCAAAGGACCTCAACAAGGACATATGCTAGGTACGTCATTCTTTTCGCAGAAGAGCTGGACCTACACCATGCACGCCAACGACGGGGCTATTGAAAGCCACACAGAGCCCGTTCGCAACTCTCTCTGGACTGGAGCGCTCTCACAAATGGCAATACCAGTACTGGAAACCTCGCCTTTGCGTAATTCCGATGCTTCGGCAGAGAAGCGCATGACGCCAGTCGCGCCATTTCGAGCGAAAGTGGCTGTTAGCCACCTGACCCTGACATCTGCGACCCTTCCTGAACGGCAATCAAAAATGCCGTTGGTCTCAGAAGCTGTCGACACCCCATCGCTTCGCATAATCTTGGGCCTCTTCACGACCGAAGCAACAGCTATCTGTCTGTCCATTGCGTTAGCGCTCTCCCGAAGGACGTTATGGTCGCTCTTCTTTCTTGCACCGCTATTCCTGCGACTGTTAAGCGCACTATTCAGCGTGCACAGAGAACCCTTAGTACCCCACGACTCAACAGTCATTAAGGACGAACGTTGGCAGGATTTTGAGATTCATTGTCCATCCTCGGAAGGTAGCTTTATGCTTATCACTGGTCCACCGTCGGTCGTCCTGCAATTCTTCAGGCACTATGGCCACCCGGTCCGCAATCGATTCCGAGAGCTTCTCCAACTATGCATCGTTGTGATGTATGGTTGCTATTTCCCTATTGGGCTCCTCTGCTCTGTCTGTTGGATGCCGATCGACATCCAATATGCTTGGTTAAGCTACCAAATCTATGTGGTCTTATCTATGCATCTCATCAGATACACTCATAGTGGAAGCTGGGCGTCCACCCAGGCTCGGATTGTTCAAGCTTTCACGACAACCAGCAATGGTAACGATGAGCGTTCGATACTCTTCGGACAAAATCGGGAGGATGCTGGGTTGGTGAAAGCGACTCTCAAGATCATGTACAAGAATCGGTATGGGGAAGGAAAAGAATGCATGGAACAATTGTTGTCTCGAAATGCGAAAGTTTGAATGTTAGGAAGTCAGCATCAGCCGAACAAGCCAGCCGCCACGGTCCAGGATCCTCCGAGGCCAAAGAGCAGTTTAATGCCGGGTTCCTCCACAAAACTATGACAGGTTTGCATGCTCATCGACGGCACCTTCCAACTACACACACCCAGTCTTTTCCACCATGCACCAATCTCCGAGTTTACGGCTTCCATGAAAACCAAACCAATGCCTATGTAAAAAGTGGTATTCTCCTCCGGCGTGATAATGCAAAGCAAGGCGACTACGAACCGTCGGCAAGCTTTTACTTCCGCCTTGGCAAGGGCCTCAATAAGCGCGTGCGATGTGGAGCTTGGCGGATTTTGTAGGGAATACTTGAAGCTTGTCTTTGGCTGTATGAAACCAACAAGTCCGATGATGTTGTCCAGGGCGATATTGATAGCGCTGTCAGGGGCCTCGAGGTTGAGTGCGGATCTGACGTCTTCACGACGATCGTACTCGTGTACCGCTCTTGCCCAGTCTTGAAATGAGCAAATCTTTCCTTGAAACCATCCATGCGTGACGCCAGCTTCAGTCCGAGTTTCTAGTCTTGCGCCGTGACCGTCGAGCTTTCCAAGGAGACCAAATCTATTGAAAGGCAAACTCGCTAAGCAATCTGGTATGGACGAGTTAGTGCTAATCCGCCATGCTTGCCTGCCGAGAATCCTGTCCCTGTGCACATGTAGTTGACTCTCGACTGGAAACTTTTCGAGCAGTTGTTGGCCCAACTGAATTTCCAGCTCATTCAAGGTCCATTGCTTTGTCGTATCAGCGTCTGGTGCAGACTCGCCCAATCTGAAGTCAAAAATTTGCATGATGCCGTAAATACGGTCTAGCGGTCGCAGGGTCGACCGTGTTTTCGCGCAAGTGTACAGAATCAAAGGATTTCGCTGAGCCAGAGCTTGGATGCCACTCTTTTCGACAACACGGCGAAGACCCCCAACCAATATCTGGTCTGTGACACTTGGATCTCCTGTAGTGTACCGCTCTTCTTTTGGATCAGAAGAGTGTTCGTAAATTGATAAACAGTATTCAAGGACTGAGTCAAGCCTCACTAAGTCGTCTGGAACACTCGTGGTGATGCATCTACCGCCAGAATTGAGTAGAAAGGCGTCTGGGCGTATGAAAGCCTCTTGCAGTGTCCACAGAGAGCTCCACCATGGAAGGTTGGTTATTCCAGCAATGGTAGCAGATGCATCGATGTACCACGTGTCACTTTGTGGAAGCGGTCTCCCATCATCGTAACAGCTCAACCCGTGGCTGATATGCTGAAGAATGCTCAAATGTGTCTCCAGTGTGCGATCGAGAGGGTTGTGCCTGTCTGTAAGGAGCCAGATAAAGACATGCTCAGCGCTCCTGAAAATCTTCGCCTGGCGACCAATCTCAAGTGCACCCTGCGGAGAACTTTCCCGCTGATCAATGCAAGCGACGTCCAACCAGACATGCTCGACGCCAGTGAGCTTTACAATCTGATGGAGGACTGCTTGAAACTGCTCGACTGTGAACAAGCTTTCGTCGACGGCTGGAATATCCCACGGGATGCCGGACACTTGCAGTGTTGGTGCCGATGGAAATTTGGTCCGGTCAAGCTTCCAACGACCCCATGTATAGGACAGGGCAATGTATCTGGGCCTCTCGTGTTGTCCATATGTGCCGATGGGTTTCCACGCCAACGAGGTCATCGTCGGGACATGGAGCAGCCTCGCAGGCCAGTTGTGCAGTGGGTCATCGTGCTGCACTCTGGCACAGTCAGTCCTGTCGCATTCAAGGTAGGAGATTTCGGCAATGTCTATGGACTGCACCTGTGCCCTTGCACCTGCACCCATCACGTGATGAAATTGTAGCCGACATCGCATTTCTTCATACCACCAAAATTGTATGGGCCATGGAAATGTGCAGTCTCTCATGATTTCTATCTAATAATCGGTATTGGCTACGGGCCGCCCTTGGGCTATTACTCATTTCTGAGTCACGTAATATCCAGTGGCCCAGAATAATGGTTATCTCTCATAGTAATTTGTACTGCAACAGCCTAAGATCATGGACTGTAGGAAGTGAAGGGTTCATAACCTATATATATACATGACTGAAATATTGATACTAAATACGTATAATCTAGTAACCAACATATCGACCCTAGGTCGTCGTGGCTAAGTGGTTTGTGCGCTCAATAGTACGTTATATCCTTACCTGGTCAACAAGGTCCTCGTGTTATCGTAGTACTGCCTCTTAACTAGAGACTGTATATCGAATAGCTCTTATTCTTAGGGACCTAACCCCCCCTAAAGAATAAGAGCGAAAGGGACTGCGGCCTCGGTTTAAGAGGCTTTAGTATATCTATAAGAGATAACCTTTACTCCTTTTTTTTTTTTTTTTAGCTAAGTATTACTAAGTACTTAGGTTTAAACCACGACTTTAAATCCTACGATTATACCCTTATTTTTAAATATTTTAATAGCTACTATCGTATATACTTAATCTCTTAGTTATCGCTTATTAATAAAGCGTTATAGTAATTTATACCCTTTCTCTTACGTACTATACGCCCTTCTTTAATTACTAGTAGTACTATTAATAATAGAGGGCCTATAAAAGAAGGCTTTAGTAGTAAAGAAAGTATTAAATTAACACTACGGATAAATAAAATAAGAAATAATATAGATATTAGGGACCTCACTAAATAATAAGTTATTAAGTATAATTTTAGGCTTTACTTAATAGTAATAAAAGTATTAAGTATACTAAAGCTATATTAAATAAGAGTTAAAATATAACTTAGGTTAACTATAGAAGCTATAGATATTTATAGGAGACGTATATTTATATATTTAGGAGGTATAGCCTAATTAGGCAACTTTAGTTAGTTAAATAATAAAATAGTAAGGTCGTTACTATCTTACTAACTTACTAAAGATTTCCTTATTAAGCTTAGTATACTAAGCCTTCTTATATTATACGTACTAAACTTCTTTATTTAACCTTCCTATATCTTCTACTACGGTCGTAGGACGATTATAGTTCGTAATACTTTCCCCTCTCTAGCCTTCTTACGACCTCGTAAGTATATAACTAATAAATACTCGTACCTGGTCGTATTTTCTTTTTCTTCTTTATAGCTAACTATATAATTAGTTTTAGGTAAATATAAATATAATTTATTAATAATAAAATCTAAAAGATTAAAATCTAATTATGATAAGAAGCTTATTAAATATATTATATTCTTAGGGATAATTATAATAGTATTATATACTTGTTATATTAATACTAATATTAAATATTATTATTCTTAAAAGTAGTTAATATCTTATATAAAATATATCTTAAAGTATCGAAAGTATAACGGGTCTTTTTCGTTAAAAGAACTTCGTAAAGTAAAAAAGCTTAAGAAAAAAGAGTAGCGTAAATATTATTAGAAGTTAATAGAGATTACTAAATTATAATAAGCCCTAGCTACGGCTAAGGGTAAATAAATAAAAATTAAAGAAAGTATTATCGAGTTAAATAACCGAACTAAACGAATATTAAAGCGTAAGATATTAACTTTAAGTATATTTAATAGAGAGCTTAATAATTATAAGATTATACTAGGTAATAAAGATATATTATAATTAAATTATAAATTTTAGCTTTAATAGATAAATTAGTTATAAATATAGCCTAAATAGTAATCCTTATTATAATAATATATATAAATATTCCGTTAAATATTAGGGATATTATATTCTTATTCTCCTTCTTTATTTAGTTTTTTATTAATTCTAAATTAGAGGCGTTTTAGTATTAGATTACCTTTTATAAATAAATAGATATTCTATATTTTTATATATCTAATATTTATTTATTATAATATCGTATAAAATAATTATTACTCTTATTTATTATTCGTTCTATATAATTTATTATTTTATAGACTTCTTTTATTTAGTTTTAAACTATTTCGAATATTTTTTCTTAATATTATTTATAGTTTTTAGTCTAAGATTCTTTTTTAGTTCCTATATATTTTCTAATTCGTTATATCCTGCCTATTTAATTAGGTATTTAAATTTTTTTTTTTTAAGTTATCTCTAGAGTACGACTTTAACTTCGTACTCCTAATCTTTTAATAGTTTAATAAATTATAATTCTAATATAAATATTTTATTAAATATTAGTTCTAATAGTACTTTATAAAATATAAGGTAGATTTTTATATCTTTTAGTAGCTAAAGTCTAAACGTTACTAGTCTAAGTTTTTCCTTAATCTTAAATAGTTTTAGTTTTTTAAAATTTAATTTCTTATTAGGTCGTTTTATAGTAATATTTTTATATAATAAATAGATTAGGTTTCTCTCTTTAAAATTTAATTTCTTAAATCTAATTTTATTTATAAAACGAGCTATTCTTTTTATTAAAAATTTTAATTCTTTTAATATTTCCTAGTATAATTATTTTAGTTTTTTTATTTAGATAGTTATTTTTTCTATATTTAATATAATATTTAGTGGATTCTTTATAATTCTTAGGTAAAATTTATAATTAACGTAGAACGGGGATAGCTCTATTACTACTATAGAGTTATTATATATTACTTAGGCTAATAGTAGTAGTAATATTTAATTATTTTATTTATAATTAACGTAATTCCGTAGGTATTATTTAAGGGTTTAATTTATTTATTTTATTTATCCGTTCGTTTACGAATAAAATACTATAAATATCTTTTATTTACTTCTTAATTAGTTTATAAGGGATATCTAGAATTTAGATCTAAATAACTTATTTCTATTTAATACTAATTTAAATAGAAGTTTATATATAGCGAATATATATCTAATAAATATAAATACTAGTTATTCGGTTATTATAGTTTTCTTAGTAGAAATAAAATATATATATTTAGTAAGTTAATTTAAGATTATATAAATAATATTAAACTTTTTTTTTATTACTAGATTCGTTAATAACGATAAAGGTTTAATAAAGTCTATTATAATTTCTTTTTAAGCTTTATTAAATAGTTTTAAAGCTTATAACTTACTATAAGATTTATATTATAACGCTTTAGTATAAGTATAAATATCGTATTATATAATATAATTCGTAATATCTTTATTTATCTTCGGCTATATCTAATTCTTAAATAGGAGTTTAATTATTTTATAGATTCCTTTATAGCCTACTTTTAGGTTATTATAATATAACCTAATAAGCTTTTATTTTTATTTATTTATTAGTATTTCTAGGGCTAAGACTATTATAACTTATAGGTTAATATAAATAAAGTAGTCTTTTTCTTTTTTTAGTATTATAATAGATTTTAATTCGTTATCGTTATTATAATTTAGTCTTTAATTAGGAGTATTTATTCTACCGTTTTCCTTTCTTTTAATATAGTAGATTTTAAATTTATATAATACTAAGAGTTCCGTTTATTTAGTTTAGTATCTATTTAGTTTCTTACTTTTACTTTAGTAGAGTAGATTATAGTAGTTTAAATATACGTTAAATAGATATTTAGATTTTTTTAAATAGTATTTTTATTCTTTAATAACTTTAATAATAATTAGGAGTTCTTTATTATAGATATTATAATTTTATTTTTCTTTTATTATTTTCCGAGAATAAAAGGTAATAAATTTTAGTTTATTAGTATACTTTTAACTAATTACTTTTATTATTATATAGTTTAAGGTATCTATTTTAATAACGATCTTTTTTTCTAAATCGAATATAACTAGTATTAGTATCGTTATAAAGCGTTTGTTAAGTTCTTTAAATACCGCGTTAACCTCTAGAGTCTATTTAAATAGTACTTCCTTTTTTATAAATTCGGTTAGAGGTATAGCTATTTTAGAAAATCCCTTAATAAATCGTTAATAGTAGTTAACTAAGTTTATAAATTATTATATATCCTTAACGTTTTATAGTTTTAGCTACTTTAGTATCGCTTATACTATATTTAAATCGAATCTAACTTTATTATATTTTATAATAGAACCTAGAAATAATACTTTATATTTAAAGAATTTATATTTTAATAATTTAAGTCTAATATTATATTCTTATAATTTTATTATTACTATCTCGACGTACTTTATATATTATTCTTATATTTAAGAGAATATAAATATATTATCTAAGTAGACGATAATAAACTTATATAAATAATCTCCTAAGACGTTATTAATATATATTTAATAGGATATAAGTATATTAGTAAGTCTAAATAGTATAACTAAGTATTTATATAACTCGTATTTAGTTTTAAAGGTTATTTTCTTTTCTTCTCCTTTAGCTATACGTATTTAGTTATAAGCTCCCCTCTAATTTAATAATATAAACTATTATACTCCTAATATAGAGTCCTATAGTTCCTATATTAGAAGTAGGGAATAGCTATTTTTAATAGTTATAACGTTTAGTTCTTTATAATCTATATATAGTCGTAGTTCTCTATCTTTTTTAGGTATAAAGAGAATAGGAAATCCCTAAGGGGATTTTAACTTCTATATAAATCCTTTTCCTTCGTTCTCTTAAAGATACTTATATAGTACTTCGTCTTCCTTTTAAAATAAATTATATATTAGTATTACGAACTACGACCGCTATATAGCTATAATAAAAAATATAAGAAGATTAAGCGAGGAAGTTTAATACGTATAAGTTAGGAGAGCTTAGCGCGTTAAGCTTAATAAGAAAGTCTTTAGTAAGTTAGTAAAATAATAAGTTACCTTACTATCTTATTATTTAACTAACTAAAGTTATTTAATTAAGAAATATCCTATAAGTATATAGATATAAGTTTCCTATATATATTTATAGCTTCTATAGTTAACTTAAGTTATATCTTAACTCTTATTCGATATAGCTTTAGTATTCCTAATACTTTTATTATTATTAAATAAAGCCTAGAACTATACTTAATAACTTATTATTTAATAAGGTCCCTAATATTTTAACTATCTTCTTAATAGAAATATAATATTTATAAGCTTAAATAAGATTATATTAAATAAGCTAATATTAACTTAATTATTAGTACCTAGTTAACTTTAATTACTAAACTTAAGTATTTTTAAAATTACTAGTAGACTTAACTTTTTTAATATATCTACTCCTAATATTAGTAATAAGTTAAGTAATACTTTAGTTATTAATTTATTTACCTAGGTAAATATAATCGGTATTAGAGATATAAAACTTAAAATTAAAAAACCTAAGTTCTTTAAAGGAAATAGAACTAAGTTTAAGTAATTTAAATATTAAATTCATACTTATCTTAAGTTTAAAGACTTAATAGGGAATAAGTAGATCCTCTAAGTAAATAATTTATTAAGAGAACGCGCTACGGACTAGTTTAAACTATACTTAAAGGACTATCTTTAAAATAATAATAAGAAGGAGTAAAAAGAATATATATAGGAACTATTTAAAGATATTAATATATTCCTTAAGGAACTTAGAAAACTCTATAGCGACTTTAATTTTATTAAAAAGATAAAAAGAAAGCTTCGTATTCTTTAATAAAAAGGATTAGTAATTAATTATATAATTAAATTTTATTATATTATAAAACGACTAGAACGGGATAATAATACTCTTTATATTAATTATTATTATAAACTTAAGGACTTTATTAAGAATAAGATCGTAGATCTTTTAAAGAATAATTACTTAACCGATTTAACTAAATTTATTAAAGAAGTAGAATAAATTAATACTCGCTAATAAAAGTAAAAGTTTAAAAAGTTTAAAAACTATAAGTACGCTAGTAAAAAGCTATAAAATAAAAGATATTATAAAAATTATAAGAACTACGACCCCGATATTATAAACTAATAAGTTATTAAGGTATAAAAACTATAGGGTAAAATTTAAAAGAAGAAATTATTCTTAAACGAGTAAAAAAAAGATATAAAAATAGTAAATACTTTAAATATAGTAAGAAAAAATATTAAATAAAAGGCTATAAAGATAAGTTAAAAAGACGTATAAATACTATTTAAGCTCCGGTATAGGAATAAATAAAGGCTTCTAAAGAGTAATTAGATATATCTAATATACGATACCCTAAATACGCCTTAATATCTTTTATTATATATTATAAGAATAATTATTAAATATATTTTACTAATAAAAACGATTCGAGATACTTTCCTAAAAAGCTTAAAAATAAGAAAACGCCTAAAGCTAAGGTAAATATTATTAGAATAAAGGAATCTAAAGAAGATAATATTATTACTATTAATAAAAATAAATAATATAAAATTATTATTATATAATACTAAAAATAGGTTTTTAATTATTAAGAATCGATTAAAACTAAATAGCTAATTACTACGATTCTATATAACCCTAAGAAAGAAATTTAATTAATATTTCTATACGTATATAAAGATAAGCTACTAAGACCTATACTTTTAAATAATAATATCTTAAACCTAGACCTAGATAAGATATTAAAGCTTAAGGAACTAGTTAATATTAAAAAAATTTAAAAGAAACTAAAATTAAATAATTCGTTAGAGGACGATAAAATGGAATTAATAATAATTAACTTTTATACTAAGGATACTATAGTAGTTAGGATCTACTACTAATTAATAAATTAATATATCGACCCTTATTATAATAAAGAACCCTATTAATATAAGTTTTATTAACTAGAAACGAAAGTATAATTAGTATATACTTACTATTAATTTACTATATATTAAAAACTAAAATATAATTAGAAAGGACTATATTACTATTAATTATATTAAACTCGTAGATAATAAGTTATATTAAGAAGCTATTTTTAAGAACTACTAAGATAGAATAAGAATAATAACGAATAGAATATTATTTAATAAGTATAAAAGGACTATAACGAAGTTAATTATAATAATCCTTAGGAAAATAAGGAACTATATAGTAATTATATTAATTTAAATTATTAAGCCCCCTAAACGTTAAATAATTTAAAGGAAAGCTTATAAAGTTTTATAAATAAGTAGTAGCGCTAATAAGATAAAGACTTTAAATAGAAATAATATATATTAATAGAAAAAGAATAAAAATACTTATTAATAGCGGAGCTAATATAAGCCTAATATTAAAATTATTTATAAATAGAGTATTACGAGGGTAAGAAATAAAAAAGTTATAACTATACGAATACGAAATAGTCGAAACGGAATACTTATAAATTATTTATAAACTTAAGTACGCGCGTATATAGCTTAGAGATTATAAGGGAATATTTAACTTCGATATAGCCGAAGATATATTAAATAAATATATCCTAGGCCTCGATTAGTTAGGATATAATTAAATTATATTAAATATAAAAGAAAGATAACTTATCTTTAAAAAAGACTTAAATAAAGAAAAAAATCCTAAAGTAGAAATTAAAAGAGTTTAGGTTAGGCTAATAGAATAATATATTTATTAAATAGGTATAATAATAAAAGAAAAATAGATAACTATAGATAAGGAATTAGATTTTATTAAAATTCTTAAGGAGTTTAAGGAATATAAGGACTTATTTAAAGATAATAAAATAAAGAATATATTATTATAATATTAACCTTAGGATTATATTATTAATCTTAAAAAAGAAAGTAAGCCTATAAAAAAATTAATATATAATTTATCCCGAAAAGAAGACGAAGTATTATATAAGTATTTTTAGGAAAATAAAGGAAAAGGATTTATATAGAAGTTAGAATCCCCTTAAGGGTTTCCTATTCTTTTTATATTTAAAAAGGATAGAGGACTACGACTATATATAAATTATAGAGAACTAAATATTATAACTATTAAAAATAGCTATCCCTTATCTCTAATATAGGAACTATAGAACTCTATATTAAGAGTATAATAGTTTATATTACTAAATTAAAGGGAAGCTTATAACTAAATACGTATAGCTAAAAAAGAAGAAAAGAAAATAGTTTTTAGAACTAAATACGGGTTATATAAATACCTAGTTATACTATTTAGACTTACTAATATATTTATAATTTATTAGATATATATTAATAATATCCTAAGAAATTACTTATATAAATTTATTATTATCTACTTAAACGATATATTTATATTTTTCTAGATATATAAATAATATATAGAGTACGTTAAGATAGTAATAATAAAACTATAAGAATATAATATTAGACTTAAATTAACAAAATACGAATTCTTTAAATATAAAGTACTATTTTTAGATTCTATTATAAGATATGATAGAGTTAAATCCGATCTAAATAAGGTATAAACAATACTAAATTAGCTAAAATTATAAAACGTTAAGGACGTATAATAATTTATAGGCTTAGCTAATTACTATTAACGATTTATTAAGGGATTCTTTAAGATAGCTATACCTCTAACCGAATTTATTAAAAAAAAAGTACTATTTAAATAGACTTTAGAAGTTAATATAGTATTTAAAGAACTTAAATAACGCTTTATAACGACGCTAATACTAGTTATATTTAATCCGAAAAAGGAGATCGTTATTAAAATAAACGTTTTAAACTATATAATAGTAGGAGTAATTAGTTAAAAGTATATTAATAAACTAAAACCCATTACCTTCTATTCTTAAAAAATAACGAAGAAGAAACGAAATTATAATATTTATAATAAGAAACTCCTAGCTATTATTAAAGTTATTAAAGAATAAAAATACTATCTAAAAAGATTTAAATATTCGTTTAATATATATTCAGATTACTATAATTTACTTTACTAAAGTAAAAATAAGAAATTAAATAAACGCTAAACTAAATAGATAGAGCTTTTAGTATTATATAAATTTAAGATTTATTACGTTAAAGAAAAAGAAAATAATAGAACGAATACTCTTAATTAAAGATTAAATTATAATAACGACGATAGATTAGAATTTATTATAATACTAAAAAAAGAAAAAGACTACTTTACTTATACTAACTTATAAGTTATAATAGTCTTAGCTCTAAAAATATTAATAAACGAATAAAAATAAAAACTTATTAGATTATATTATAACGATTCGAAAGTCGACTATAAAAGAATCTATAAAATAATTAAACTCTTATTTAGGAATTAGATATAACTAAAAATAAATAAAGATATTATAAATTATATCGCGTAATACGATATTTATACTTATATAAAGGCGTTATAATATAAACCTTATAGTAAGCTATAAGCTTTAAAACTACTTAACGGAGCCTAAAAAGAGATTATAATAGACTTCGTTAAATCTCTACTACTATTATTAGACCTAGCGATAAAAGAGAAGTTTAATATTATTTATATAATCCTAAATCGACTTACTAAATACGTATATTTTATTTCTATTAAGAAAACTATAACAGCCGAATAACTAGTATTTATATTTATTAAATATATATTTACTATAAAGACTTTTATTTAGATTAGTATTAAATAAAGATAAGCTATTTAGATCTAAATTCTAGATATCCCTTATAAACTAATTAAGAAGTAAATAGAAAATATCTACGATATTTTATTTATAAATAAACGAATAAATAGAACGAATAAACTAAACCCTTAAATAATACCTATAGAGTTACGTTAACTATAAATAAAATAACTAAGTATTACTACTACTATTAGCCTAGGTAATATATAATAACTCTATAGTAGTAATAGGGTTATCCCTATTCTACGCTAACTATAAATTCTACCTAAAAATTATAAAGAATCCACTAAATATTATACTAAATATAAAAAAAGTAATTATTTAAATAAAAAAAACTAAGATAACTATACTAGGAAATATTAAAAGAATTAAAATTCTTAGCGGAAAAAATAGCTCGTTTTATAAATAAAACTAAATCTAAGGAACTAAATTTTAAGGAGGGGGACCTAGTCTATTTACTATATAAAAATATTACTATAAAACGACCTAATAAGAAACTAAACTTTAAAAAATTAGGATTATTTAAGATTAAGGAAAAACTTAAACTAGTAACGTTTAGACTTTAGCTACTAAAAGATATAAGAATCTACCCTATATTCTATAAGGTATTATTAGAACCAGTATTTAATAAAATATTAATATAAGAATCGTAACCTATCGAACTACCGAAAGATTAAAAATATAAAGTTAAAACTATACTCTAGAAACGACTTAAAAAAGGAAAACTTAAATACCTAATTAAGTGGGTAGGATATAACGAATTAAAAAATATATAGAAACTAAAAAAGAACCTTAAACTAAAAACTATAAATAATATTAAAAAGAGATATTCGGAATAGTTTAAGACTAAATAAAAAAAATTTATAAAACGATAGATTATATAGAACGAATAATAAATAAGAATAGTAACTACTTTATACGATATTATAATAAATAAATATTAGATATATAGAAACGTAGAATATTTATTTATCTACGAAAGGTAACTTAATACTAAAATATCTTTAATCTAAAATTAATAGGAAATTAAACGAAGAAAAAGAATAAGAATATAATATTCTTAATATCTAGCGGAATATTTATATATACTATTATAATAAGAATTACTATTTAGGCTATACTTATAACTAATTTATTTACTAAAGCTAAAATCTATAATCTAACTATAATATATCTTTATTACCTAGTATAATCTTATAATTATTAGGCTTTCTATTAAATATACTTAAAGCTAATATTTTACGCTTTAATATTCGCTCAATTCGATTATCTAACTTAATAATAGTCTTTTTAATTTTTATTTATTCCGCCTTAGTAGCGGTTAATATCTTTTAAACCTTTAATATTACTTTTTATAACTTAGCGATCTCTATTAACTTCTAATAACGCTTACGTTACTCTTCTTTCTTAAGTTTTTTTACCTTACGGAGTTTATTTAACGAGAAAGACTTATTATACTTTTAGTACTTTAGAATATACTCTATATAAGATATTAATTACTCTTAAAAATAATAATACTTAATATTATTATTAATATAATAAGTATACGATACTATTATAATTATTTTTAAAGATATAATATATTTAATAAGTTCTTTATTACGATCGGATTTTAATCTCTTAGGTTTTATTATTAATAAATCGCGTTTATATTTACCTAGAATCGATTATATAGTTAGCTATAAGAAAAGAAAAAGAAAATAAATACCGGATATAAATACTTACTAGTTAAGTACTTACGTGGGCGTAAGTAGGCTAAAAAAGAGAAAGTGTTACGGACTACGACCGCTATACGACCATAATAGAAGATATAGGAAGGTTAGGTAAAGAAGCTTAATATATATAAGTTAGAAGAGCTTAGCGCGCTAAGCTTAATAAGGAAGTCTTTAGTAAATTAGTAAGATAGTAAGCTGCCTTACTATCTTACTATCTAATTAACTAAAGTTACCTAATTAAGAAATATCCTATAAGTATATAAATACGAGTTTCCTATATATATCTATAGCTTCTATAGTTAATCTAAATTATATCTTAACTCTTATTTAATATAGCTTTAGTATTCTTAATACTTTTATTATTATTAAGTAAAGCTTAAAACTATACTTAATAACTTATTATCTAATAAGGTCCCTAATAATTAGTTTTTTTATAAACTTACTTCCTTTCTTAAGATTAATAATATAGTTTTAAGGTTAATACTATAGTAATATATTCTTAGTTTTATTATCTTTAAATAAGTTCTTATATTCCTTAAACTCTTTAAAAATTTTAATAAAATCTAGTTTTTTATTTATAGTTATTTATTTTTCTCTTATTATTATACCTACTTAGTAAATATATTATTCTATTAATTTAATCTAGACTCTTTTAATCTCTACTTTAGGATTTCTTTTTTTATTTAGGTCTTTTTTAAAGATAAATCGTCTTTCTTTTATATCCAGTATAATTTAATTATATTCTAGCTAATTAAGACCTAAGATATATTTATTTAATATATCTTCGGCTATATTAAAGTTAAATATTCTCTTATAATCTCTAAGCTATATACGCGTATACTTAAGCTTATAAGTAATTTATAGGTATTCTATTTTAGCTATTCCGTACTTATATAGTTATAATTTTTTTATTTTTTATCTTTATAATACTCTATTTATAAACGACCTTAATATTAGGTTTACGTTAGCTTCGTTATTAATAAGTACCCTTATTCTTTTTCTATTAATATATATTATTTTTATTTAAAGTTTTTATCTTACCGCTTTCTTCTGTTGTAAAACTTTGTAAGCTTCTCTTTAAATTGTTAGCGTCTAAGAATAATGATTTAAAATTGGTATAATTACTATATAGTTCCTTATCTTTTTAGTTATTATAATTCAATTTCTTTACCGTTTTTATACTTATTAAATGATATTCATAACCTGATATAATATTTTACTTTAATAGTTCTTAAGTAGCTCTTAGTATAACTTATTATCTATAAGTTTAATATAGTTAATAGTAATATAGTCCTTTCTAGTTATATTTTAGTTTTTAGTATATAATAAATCGATAATAGGTATACGCTAATTATACCTCTACTTTTAATTAATAAAATTTATATTAATAAGTTCTCTATCCTTAATAAGGAGTTAATATATTAATTTGTTAATAATAGTAGGTTCTAACTACTATAGCGTCATGTTATAAAAGTTAATTATTATTAATTTCAAATGTTATTATCTTTTATTAAATTGTTATTTAGTTTCTTTTAGGTTCTTTTAATATTAATTAGTTTTTTAAGCTTTAGTATCTTATCTAGGCCTAGGTTTAAGATATTATTATTTAGAAATATAGGTCTTAATAACTTATCTTCATATATATATAGGGGTATTAGTTAGATTTCTTCTTTAAGGTCGTATAGAATTATAGTAATTAGCTATTTAATTTTAATTAATTTTTAATAATTAGAGATTTATTTCTAATATTATATAATAATAATCTTATATTATTTATTTTTATTAATAGTAATAATATTATCTTCTTTAAATTTTTTTACTCTAATAATATTTACTTTTACTTTAAATATTTTCTTACCCTTAAGCTTCTTAGGAAAGTATTCCGAATTATTTTTATTAGTAAAGTATACCTAATAGTTATTTTTATAATATATAATAAAAGATATTAAGATATATTTAGAGTATTATATATTAAATATATCTAGTTACTCTTTAGGGGCTTTAATTTATTTCTATATTAAAGCTTAAATAGTATTTATACGTCTTTTTAGTTTACCTTTATAGTCTTTTATTTAATATCCTTTTTTATTATATTTAAAATATTTACTATTCTCGTATCTTTTTTTTTTATTTATTTAAGAATAGTTTTTTCTTTTAGGTCTTATTTTATAGTTTTTATACTTTAGTAGTTTATTAGTTTATAATATCGGGGTTATAGTTCTTACGATTCTTATAATATTTTTTATTTTATAGCTTTTTATTAGCGTATTTATAGTTTCTAAACTTCTTAAGCTTTCGTTTTTATTAGCGAGTATTAATTTATTCTACTTCTTTAATAAATTTAATTAAATCGGTTAAATAATTATTCTTTAGGAGATTTATAATCTTATTCTTAATAAAGTTTTTAAGTTTATAATAGTAGTTAATATAAAAAGTATTATTATCTCGTTTTAATCGTTTTATAATATAATAGAATTTAATTATATAATTAATTATTAATTCTTTTTATTAAAGAGTATAAAGCTCTTTTTTTATTTTTTTAATAAAATTAGAGTCGTTATAGAGTTTTTTAAGTTCTTTAAGGAATATATTAATATCTTTAAATAGTTCTTATATACGTTCTTTCCGATCCTTTTTATTATTATTTTAGAGATAGTCTTCTAAGTATAGTTCGAACTAATCTATAGCGCGTTCTCTTAATAAATTACTTATCTAAAGGACTTACTTATCCCTTATTAAATCTCTAAACTTAAGATAAATACGAATCTAGTATTTAAACTACTTAAACTTAGTTCTATTTCCTTTAAAGGGCTTAGGTTCCTTAATTTTAAGTTTTATATCTCCTATATTAATTATATTTACCTAGGTAAATAGATTAGTAACTAAAGTATTACTTAACTTACTACTAGTACTAAGAATAGATATATTAAAAAAGCTAAGTCTACTAATAATTTTAAAGATACTTAAGTTTAGTAATTAGGATCGATTAGGTATTAATAATTAAGTTAATACTAACTTATTTAATATAAGCTTATTTAAGCTTATAGATATTATATTCCTATTAAGAAGATAATTAAAATATTAGGGATCTTACTAAATAATAAATTATTAAGTATAGTTCTAGGCTTTACTTAATAATAATAAAAGTATTAGGAATACTAAAGCTATATTAAATAAGAGTTAAAATATAACTTAGGTTAATTATAGAAGCTATAGATATTTATAGGAGACGTATATCTATATATTTAGGAAGTATAATCTAATTAAGTAACTTTAGTTAATTAAATAGTAAGATAGTAAGGTCGTTATTATCTTACTAACTTACTAAAGATTTCCTTATTAAGCTTAGTATACTAAGCCTTCTTATATTATACGTACTAGGCTTCCGCGTCTAACTTTCTTATATTTTTTATTACGGCTATAGGACGGTCGTAGTTCGTAATAATAGAAGGGCGTATAGTAATTATATTATCCTAGAATAGCTTACCTTAAATTAATATCTTATCGTTATTATCGTAATCTCTAGTTTTTAATATCGCCTAATTATAAATCTTCTATCTTATCTATTTTTACTATTACTAAACCTAAAACTCTTTTTACCTACGCGTTATCTTAATCTTCTTTTAAAAGCGTTATATATTATTAGAAAGAGCGATAAAGCGAGCTGTAAGCTTAAGCTACTATTAATTATACTCTAAAAGGGCGCTAAGTTTAACCGCGATCTTACTTTTAAATTTAAATTATAAGTCGCTTAGTAGCTATTCGTATACGCTTATTAGTATATAAAATTACGCCTATATACTAATCTTCTATAAGCTAGTTTATAACGATATTTCGATATTTATTTACTTTATAAGCTTCTAACCTTTCTTAGGCGAAATATAATTATTAATTCACTAGCGCGAATAGATTAGTAATCGTTCGATAGCTCTATTTCGATAATATACTACCTATAGGTTATAAACGTAAGGAAGTCGATACTATTTACGAAATTAGTATATATAATTAAGAAGAATATCCCCGAGGTAAGTTTATTAACTATTAACTAATTCGATAACGTATTAAGTTACTATATAATTAAGATAAACGAAGGCCTATTTATTAATTATAACTACTTATTTAGTACGCTCTTTAGTAATACCTTTTTTAAACGCTATAATTATAACCTTAGTATAATTAATAATCGCGTTAGCAGCTTATTCGAGCGATATTTAATAATTTAATACCTTATAAAGCGTATAATTAAAGGACTTAATTCGCTATATAGAGTAGTAGCCGAGATTAGTATTAAATTTAGTATAATATTAGATAATCTTCTTTTCTTTTAGCTACTAATATTTAATAATATAACGTTTATCGTCGACCAGTAAGTGATCTATTAACTCCTACCTCCTACTCTCTAGATCTCGCTTAGTATTTAACGTTATATACTACTAATAAAGTACTTTAAGCCTAAGTACTACTTAGCTTATAAAGTCTTTAAAACCTTACCGCTTATTTTTTATATACTTACTTAACTCAAAATACTTTATTATCGCGCTTATAGCGTACTAGTTATAATATTAAAACTTTAAAGAAGGGAAATACTAAATAGAAAAGGCGCTAGTTAAGTTAATACTCTAATTAGCTAAAATAATAGCTAGATTAGATATTTCTATATAGTATTAAGGTTAGAAGGTAGCGGTAGGTAGATAGTAAATAAATGACTTGTTATTGTTCTATATACGCGCCGATAGTCCCTATATATATGTACCTATAATAGGGATAAATAAATAGCTGGCCCCTATAGGGGGTACTAAAGAAAGAGGTTAGTTAAGTAGTAGGGAGGCCACTAACCAACTAGCTCTACTAGTGAACTAACTGGTTCACCCTAGATTAAACTTACTCCTTTTAGGGTTACTATTCTTAACACACCCCCTTACCTGGTATAAGGGTATATCTCTATTTGATAAAAGAAATAGTGGGTGCCTTTATAAGATATACTAAGACTTAGCCTAGCTATATTACGTAGTATATTAGTCACGAGTTCGAATCCCGTTATTAGTGTTATTTTAAAGGTCTATAAGGCCTATATTTTTAATAAATTCGATCTATCTGGGCCCTAGCATTGCCTTTGTAAGGTAGTCAGCTAGTTAGTCTTTGGTATTAAGATAAACTAGGTTTATTTTCCCTTTCTGAACCAGTTAGTACACGTAGTGGTATTAGATATCGATATACTTAGTCCTATAATAGTACCCTGGATTCTTAGCTAGCTATATAGCTAATTAGCTATCCGTATAGAGCAGTTCTGGGTACTTTATTAGTTAAAGGAAGGGTATGGATGTACCTATAGCCCTTATATATTATTATTCTTTTATAGCCTCTTTAAGGGCTATATATTCAGCTTCGCAGCTGCTAAAGGCGATCGTTTTTTACAATTTTAAGTTCCAGGCTAGGGGGCTATCCCTAAATAAATAGATAAACTCTATAGTCGACCTCCTAGTTCCTATATTACCCCCCTAATCTACGTTGTAGTAGTCGATAAGCGTAGAAGTCGTAGAGTAATAGAATAGGCCTAAGGCCGAGTAGGTCGCTAAATATTTCTATAGCTTTTCCAGGGTAGTAAAGTGCTCCGGACCTAGATTTATTATATATCGCGAGAGTAGGCTTATAATATAGGCTATATTAAGTCTTATTTTAGTAATAAGGTAAAGGATTAATCTTACCTCTTATTAATATTAATTTATTAGTCCCGAGTCTTATTATTCCTCGTAAGGACCGATTTTTTAGTCTATAGCCGCTAGTATAATACTGCCCTAGGTAGGCTTAATATTAGATCTATATTTGTCCAAAATTTTTTTGGTATAGTTACCCTAGTATAGTCTTATAGTCTTTTTATCCCTATTATATTCTAATTTAATACCTAAAAAGGTCCGTACCTCCCCTAGGTCTTTTAGGGTAACCTGGCTATTTAGCTGGTTATATACCTCCGTAATACGGCTTATCGCTAGTAAA
>JAPDRQ010000147.1:0-80370 GCA_030247915.1 Neophaeococcomyces mojaviensis
ACTTCAGCAGCGTCCCATCCTCTTCGTCCGGACCATACCCGAAATACTTCGCATCGACATTTCTCCGATGTACCGTCTCCTTCGGTATGCTGTCTTCCTCACCCTGCTGTTCCCGGACTCGTTTTTTTGTCGCTCGCTCAAACATCTCTTTCACACCCGGCAACTCCCTCGCGCGTCCAAAATACCTGTACCCCTTCCCACCTCCCGGCACCTCTCGCCCTTGATCATCAAACACAGTTCCCATCCCACCTAGTCCGCCACGTCCATAATTCGGGCCGCCAAGTTCTTTGATCCGTCGTTCCCACGACCATTTCTCTTTCATCAGTTTGTTGATTTCGTCGTTCAGATCGCGGAGCTGCGCGTCCGAGAGCGACTCGTCTTGGATCTTCGTGATTTTGCGTGACACTTCTTTGAGCACTTGGGACCGCCATTTTTCGGCCAGCGGGATGGCGGATACGGTTGACACGGCTTTGGGTCGTCGTTGGCCGGCGGTGGGTAGGAGTCCGGACTCTTGGGCTTGTGAAGCGCGGAAGCGGAAGAGCATCGATTGCGCTTTTTCGGAGTTGCGGGCCATGCTTGCGGTTGTGCTTGAGGATGTGCTGTTGTTGAAGTTGTAGAGGAGGCTGTTATGTTGCTAAGAGTGTATGTGCAGATCTGGAAAGGCGGCCTAGAGTGTGTATGGTGGGAGTATGTATTTGTTGCCCAACGTCGCAAGGCCGCTAGATTTAGGAGAGAGAGTGGAAGCTGGCCTGCAGCTTGAGGATCGCAGTCGTGTTTTGGCGCGTACTGAGATGGTAGTCAGTCGGTTCTGAGCGGCTATATTGACACGCAGTAGCGTTAAGGTTGTTGTTTGGAGACCTGATTGTTGTCTGGCAGACTTCACTTGCGCACGACTTTTAGGACGATCGTCATTGCTTGAAGCCGAAGATCTCCCGGAATCTAATATTCTCGAACTTTACGCAATTGCATGGAGCTCCGCTCAACTCTGTAGGTGCTTTCGAGGGCCTGGAGAAGACCGTTGGCCACGTGCAAGGTGAAAGATGACCATATCACAATGGATGAACAGGAACAGCTCAATCGTTAACATCGGTCTTGCTTTCACGTGCGGAGCAGTTTCAGCTACCACGATATACTACACCCTTCAAATCCTTCGGCGACAGAAGGCTACGAACGATCTCAAAGCCTCTATTCCATCCATATCCGCCGACCACAATGCCGTCCAGCTTACCGAGTATGGAGCAGCTCGTCAGCCTAGCCTCTCCAATGCCGAAGACACTAGATCTGCGAAAATAGCGGCACGTGCACGAAGAGGTGACTACGATGAGGAACTTATCCTTGAGCAGTTAGCCAGGAATAGGGTGTTTCTGAAAGATGAGGGTCTACAGAAGTTAAGGGACGCATTTGTGGTAGTTGTTGGGTTGGGAGGAGTGGGCAGTCATTGCGTTGCTGCACTGGTGCGGAGTGGTGTGTCTAAGATTCGCATCGTGGATTTCGACCAAGTCACGTTGAGCAGTCTGAACAGACATGCGCTGGCTACCTTGGCCGATGTTGGAACACCAAAGGTGCATTGTGTGAGAAGGAGACTGGAGCAGATTTGCCCATGGGCGAGGATTGAGGCGCGCAACGAGCTGTTCAGTTCGCAGAATGCAGAGCGCTTGATGGCCGGCTGGGACTATGAATTGCATGGTGGGGAGGAGGGCGGACAGGAACCAGATTGGGTGATTGACGCAATCGACAATATTGATACGAAGGTTGGCTTGTTGCAGTATTGTGTTTTACACAACATCAAGGTGATTAGTGCTATGGGAGCCGGAACGAAGAGTGATCCGACGAGGATTTGTGTAGGGGACATTTCGACAAGTATTGAGGATCCGTTATCCAAGGCTACGAGGAGACGGTTGAAGATGCTCGGCATTTCTTCTGGCGTTCCTGTTGTCTTCTCGACCGAGAAGCCAGGGCTTGGAAAGGCTGAGCTACTTCCCGTTGCTGAGGAGGAGGTTGAGAAAGGTGACGTGGGCGACCTCGGAGTGCTTCCGGAATTTCGTGTCAGGATCTTGCCTGTCCTTGGCACTATGCCTGCCATCTTCGGTTATACTGCGGCCAACTATGTAATCTGCAGTATTGCGGACTATCCAATGGAGTACCGGGTTGGTGATCGCAGCCGAGACAAGATGTACGAAAGTATGCTGTCTGCTCTGCAAGGTTTGGAAGAGAGACTTGCACGCACTATCAACGGTCAGGACGCCATTGGCTTGAAAATCCCAATTTCGAAGGACGACATTGCATACCTTGTTGAGGAGGTCTTTCGTGGCAGAAGTGTAGTCAGTGGTTTAACGACCAGGCTTGTGTTGACAAGATGGATCAGGCCCGAGTCTGGTTCCAATATGATCAAGACTTATGAAAATGAGGGTCAGAAGACGTCAAACTTGAAACCTGGAGACCTTGTGCTGATGACCAAAGAGGAGGCACAGAAGCATGAGAAAGAAGTCTTGAAGGGCACCAAGAACGTGAACGAGATCTACGAGGAAGAAGTTATGCAGTGTGTCCAGAAAAGATGGCTAGAAGAGAAGGCATTTGACAAGTACAGGTGAATGTCATCCAAGGTGTCCAAACAGAATATCAAACAACCGAAACATTAAAGTTGCAGGAAATCATGTTGGAAAGCACAACGACAAAGATTTTTAATCTCAGACCTGATGGGTGTCTTCCGTGAGGCAGTGCATTGACGTCGTGTCAACCCGAAAGGAAGAGACGCCCAGACGTTACCGTACAACATCAAAGAGCTACAATAGCATCAGGACCTTGCGTTGCTGTAAACTGGCAATGATGTATGAGCTCAAGCAGGACGCTACATAGCCATGTGCATTGGGGAAAATTACACTCCTATGCAGAGCACGTGCACCTTAGCTCTGCAACAGTATGCACTATGTTGTCAATGCCGGAAGGATGGCCTCGACCCTCGAAGAATTTCGAAACTCACCTCGACCACTACATTTTCTTGATCTGCAAGTGGAAGCCAGGCTGCCAAACTATCGGGCGTGTGTCTGTTCTTGGTCCCTACACTGTCCTCAACTCCAGGCTGCTCAACAGGCGATGGTGTGCTTAGTAGGTTGAGCACTTCAGATTGACTCGTTCTCTATTCATCGTCAAAGCTACGGCAAACCTGTCCCTTTACCCAGGTTTTGATAGCGTGGTTAGATGCTTATTCTCGCTTGCCGCACCTTCACAAACACGAACGCTCAGCGCATGGTCACTGGACACACTTCACACCTCTTCATTTACTGTATTAAAACATATGTATTCGCAGAACATATTCAATAGATCAATAGCCGAAGTTGAAAACAACTGATACCACTGATATTCTTAGATTTAACAGCATTAACTCAACTAAAGATGCAAACGGCTGCAAACGCGCTACAAACAAAAGGACTCACAACCCAGCTAGTCGAGTTCTCCGTGCTCGAGTTCAGTTTTACGCAAGGAACAGCACTACGGAAAGGACTGACAACTACCAAAAGGATTTGAATCATCAAAACCAAACCACACTGCTTGTCACCCAATATCGTAGGTATTCTTCTAGATACTCCGCCTCTCTGTAGAAATGACCATCATCTAGAATTAAAGTTGCGGATCACTCCATCTTACAACATTAAGTTTTCCAACGAGAATTCGCTTCGACGCAGACTAAGCGCAATCTTGAAGGGGGCGTTAGCTACTAGCTTTAGTCTAATACACGGTTTGATGGTGCCCGGAGCAAACCAATGGTCCGATCCGTCCCTCGAGCCTTTTGTTACCACTCTTGAGCACCACTGCCCACTTACGGTGCTGATCCAAGTACCTCGTAGATGAGTTTATTGTTTACGTGCTTGCCTGGTAGAATTTTAATCTGAAAAATCTTTTGGAAAGTATGGTGAGCGAGATGTTGCTTGTGACAGCTTTAGATTTTAGCTGGCAGCGTCTCGCAATCACTGCTCATCCGTTCTACGCTTTTGCAAATTCAAAGATTTCATGAACTCTGCCTTGCCTCCGCTATCTGTGCCTCGACCCATTCTTCCGTGGTAGTGGCCTTGCGACCTATAAGCATTTCCAGCACAGATGGGTTTCCTATGATCCCATGTCTATTGTAGTACAATATCATTCGCTCCGCGGTGTCAAATGTCACTCGATGTGCGTCGTCAGCACGAGACCCAACAGCGTTCTTCATGAAAACAGGCGTAACCTGCTGCACTGGCAGTGCACCAACGGTAATCTTGCATCCCAGCTTCTCCGCCAAAATATACACCTTCCTGCTCCACGGCTGCGGCATCGTCGACACCAGATCATAACTGGCGAAAAAATGCTTCTCCCTCTCCGTGATGACCTTGAAACTCACGTCGCCCATATCCCGCAGCGCGATCTCCGAGAACAAGACATTAGCATCCCACGGCGCATTGAACTCCAACTCCTTCTTGCCGTCCTCTGTGACTTGCTTCACCAGTCCCTTCAGGGCAGGCCTAAAATTGTCGAGAAACGTCGTTGGCTTGAGGATCGTGTAATTCAGCCCGGATTCCATCAGGTACTCCTCCACATACCGCTTCACATCGTGGTTCAGCAGTTTGCGTAGCTGTGTCTGGATGACCGAGGAGAAGATGAAGTGCTTGAATGCGCTGTCGAGACGCTTGGATTCTGTTACCGCCGCCTCAACGAGGTTCTTACCGATTTCGGTCTCGGCGTGGTGGAATGGTGGGAGGATGAGGTAGATGGTCACTGCATCCTTGACGACGCGCTGGCAGTCGGATGGTTGTGTGAGGTCGGCGCAGACGACGGAGGCAGAGGGATATTCTGCTTCCAACCGTGATTGGGATGAGGCTGAGTTGACGACGAGCCGGAGTGGACCGGTAGAGCTGGAGATCAGGTGCGGGATGAAACTTGAGGCTTGTTTGCCGGAGGCACATGTGATCACGATCATGGTTTGTGATCTTTATCTGGTAGATTGTCGTAGGAATGGTACGGTTCGTTTGCGCGGGGATCCGTCGGGGGTTGCTTCGATCCGTTTCCAATAAACCGAAATTATGCTACGTTTACTCCGAGCGCTGCAATACCTATTTCGGTAATCTGGACTGTTGTGGAGACGCGTCAAACTATTTTCCGTGGCTTGCCCCTCTGCGGACGATGGTACAAAGGACACTCTAATTACTTCAGCCACTAGTGTTAGCCTAGTTACGTCATGGCGCTTGAAACACGAAACATCGAATCAGCACACCGTGCTTGCTCACCGGGAATCACAATCGCGGCATTTCTTGTGTCTTTCCCCCGGTAGGCTCACTCACTGGCCACCTTGCAAAGCAGGTTTTTCCTTCTTGTCTTCCATCCGAAATTGTGTTCAATTTCGTGATGACTGCCAGGACTCTGACATATACTGCAAGTGCAAGAGCTGACATTGTGGTTGTGAGGAGGAAATTCATAGTGGGCACATCTTTGCATCAGAATATACGATATTGGGCTGGTCGTGTCCTCTCTTGTGTTCTGTGCGTGAGAGGATCAAAAGTGTGCAACTTTCCAAGGCAAGAGGCAAAAGTGCAGGTTATGCTACGATTCTTGATACGTGAAGCATATGTCACTCGAAAATTGCTTGGGCATGTAGCGGATGATGGTGAAAAAGTCTAGATTGAGTATGAGCTTTTTAATATGCCTTTGGGATTGTTCGCAATTCATCTTCAAGACAGGACTTTGGTCATATTTGATTCAGTGAGACTTGGTTTGAGGTAGCACTCATGCTGTCTGGCATGGACAATCTTGAGTGCCGAGAAATTAATGATTGGAATCGCGGTCAAGTCAATCGCCGCCGCCACCTCCGAACAAGCCTAACATATTTTTTGGTACCTAGATTGCAGTCGTTGAGAGAGCTTCTGAGCAGTGTTAAATACGCGACTAACTAGTTGGATAACACCACTAACCATAGAAAAAATTGTGCCTATAAATGTCTGATACAAGTGCTGATTGGAAGAATTGAATCACTGCTCTCCTTTTGCTTACTTCGTTGGACAGTAATCTCCTACTATGTGAACTGTTCGTAAGCCAGATCTGGTGCAGAAAAGGCAAAAGCCTTGCAATCCATGAGTGACGTAGCTTAGCTTTTCTTCTAAGGCTTCGTGGAGAGTTTTCCGATGTCGTCCGTTGCATTCTTTGTAGGCTTCAAGCTTTTCGAATGATGACTCTCTCAAATTTCTCAAGATAAGCACAATTGCCCAAAGGCTATTTTTGTTGATGACAGTGCATGTCATCTTGTATTCGACGACAACAGCCCGTAAAGCTAATGTGAAGTCCTTGCTGAAAGTACAGATACAATCATCCATTTTGGCGCCAGTACAGTTCGGATCATTACAATCTTGAGACAAGCAAGGATACTCAATCAGGCAAACCAAATAGTCTCGGTACATCTTGCGTCGGTCTTCAAGCAGATCTGTCTTTGGTTAGCCGTTCTTTGTCATCATGAAGTAGCAGGACATCATGTGCACTTACATGCTAGGCGCCACAAATTCTCTTCAGGCATAGCCTCAATGAGTTCATAGTAGGGCTCTATCGTGAATGACAACAGACCATGACTAATCTGCAGATAGGCCGTATAGTTGTCCATCAGATCAGCTGCAAGCAATAACTTTCCGTTGCCTACAATACCATTTCTTGCATCGTACACAAACCATTGACCAGCTACCAGAGAAGCCGCTCTGTGAAGCTCATACTTTTGAACAATCTTTGCCATTGCAAAGACTTGATCATAAGTGAATCCTGTCGGCATCAAATCACCTCGAAGGTGAATGATATAGCAGATAATGGTCATCGCGTTAGCGTCGTCCTGTGGCAGCCGAATCACGCATTCCTGTCTGGTATTCAACTCAGTCTCAAGGTTCTGAGACTCCGTTTTCACTGCATTTCCTACCAACTCTTCCAACTTCTTCGACGCAGCGCCTAAAACGTGTGATAAGACCTGAAGTCGCATCTTTTCAGCACCAACCACGAGTGTAAGGTCGCTTGAAAAAGCAGCTATTTCCACCACTTTGGCACCAGTTACCACTGACTCAAATTCCATCTGAACATCTGCTGAGGCGTGATTCATCTGACTTTCATTTCCTAGCAAATCTGCTGCCGGGTCGATTCGGCCGCCATTCCTTTGTGTTGTGTCTTCTGTAGCTGTCCCGGCTGAAGCTGACCACGTAGGTTCTGGCTGTGTATATGGTGTTTCTCTAGATCGGCCATGTCCATCGTGTCTTCTCGCTGGCATTCTGAGAGCCCAAAATTTGAATGCTGCACCATTCAAGTTGTAAGTTGTAACATGTTGAATAGTGATGGGGGCACCATGAAGAATAAGATATGAGAGATCTCAACAGGAGTCAAGAGCCGCATCGAAGATCTTAGGGTTAACCAAGCTTGTCCTAGGCTCCAGACTAGCTCCTCTGCTTCCTACTTGAATGATCAATAGTCCCTCCACTTATCTATAGTACGACGGTGGACACTACTTAGAGGTGGCTTACTTGTCTCCTAATCCTTGCTCATTCTCACCTCAACAGCTGCATTCCTAAAAGCTCGCTTTCACCGCAAGTCGTTTCCGACTGAAGTATCCATTTCCATTGCCAAATTCAGGATACTGAAACCCACCATAAACGAGAATTCTTGGTGCCGCAATCTTCGGATATCACCCAACAAGCTTACCGCGTTTAGCTGACTGAGAAGGATGGCTCCATACATGCCATTGCTCCGCCAACACCAATGAGGCTGAAGGCAAAATCATGAGCACAGGTGCTTTTTGCGTACCAAAATCCAGAGTATTAGGGCTCTAGACAGCCCGAAGATAGCATAGTCGGATTTTGTGGGCGTCATTGTGATTTTATAGCATCTACGATGATCGACATGTAGCTATTGTGGTGGTAGAGGATGAAGCTGGCGCCACGTCCACCGCCTTTAATATCGAGGTTTCACATGCCATTCGGTAATGCGAAATGTTGAGAAGCTGGAAGTTATTACTGAAGAGCAAGTGCGTATTGGCATTGCAGCCATGCTCCTCGATTTCGTAGGATTCCACCCGCATCAATTTCCGAATTGTGCTAGCACAGCATGACTTGAGTGCCAGTCACGGCCAAATCCAACCTCACCCAAAGTTCTTGTACAAAAATCCGTACACGAAATGTGATGCAATTGGTTTCGTTGGAGTTGCAAGAAGCTGTCATACGTACGTACACTCTAACACCTGCGATCGTAGAGTATGTATCGCAGTGTAGGTAAGGAGTCTCAAAAGCACGAATCCTTACCAAACACCTTGTGAATAATACAGAACATGTGAAAACTCATGGAGTCGGTGAATAATGTGCTCATTGGATTACAGATGTCAAAATGCATTAAGCATTACGCCCTCTCGCAATTGTGGAGGAAGTGGAAAGGGAAACCAGTAGGTTTTTGGCCCCAGATCTACCTTCAAAAATCCCTGCAAGCATGCAAATATCGCCTCTTCTCCCTCGGCAGGACGCTAGATTGATCGCCAAAATGGTTAACGATCTACCTGCAATGTCATCTTGGTAAATTCCATTGACTTTGTGTTGTTGCCTGGCTTTCCCTTAGACTTGAATATTGTTCATGTAAGAACTCTCTTACATGCATTTTCCAACTCGCCACTATTTTGCGTTTGAGGTGCACCTTTTCCGTTTCGGTTTATGAGATAGTGTTAGCTTCTGCGCCTCTACAATTCGACAATATGCCCTACCACGATCCCTTCCAACCAGTGTCGACCTCTTCCATGAATCGTCTCGAGAGTCATCATGACGCAACAGATAAAATAGCTTCCCAGTTCTTTGACAATGCCTCAGCTATGCGCATCAACACTGATGCCTTTATATACAATGCCATTAAGTCCTCGCATCCTAAAGTGACAGTGATTGATACAGACACCAACAATTGTAACATTATCTCCTACATCTCCGCCACTGGCAATGGAACCCTCGCTCGCCTAACGAACTCCGACAACACCGAATTGTTCACCACAAGTCAATCGTCTTGGCCCTCTTCCCTCTACTGGACCACCTACTTACCACCCGCTCGTCGTCTCGATGGCGGCCCGGGCACCCTTGTACACCAGCCAATTTTCGACAAATTCCTCGTAACATGGAAAAATCATGAATTTCTAGTCTACGTTGCAGATTGTCGTGACGGTACGAATTTTATCAGGCTGTCCAGGCAATATGTGTTGACCTCAAACCCAAATGCCGCCTACTCGCTACTCAAAATCGTCGGAGCGTGGCAAAATATCCTCCACAACGAGGTTTGGGTCTTCGACCAAGGCTATTGGCACAAAGATCCACAACTCTTTGCATCAATTCAGAAGTCTCGGTGGACGGACATCATTCTTCCGGAAGATCTGAAGGAGGACCTTCTCGACACAGTCCTCCGTTTCTATGGCTCTAAAGAGACTTATGCGAGACTACGCGTCCCTTGGAAACGTGGTCTCATCTTCTATGGTCCCCCTGGGAATGGTAAGACAATTAGTATCAAAGCCACGATGAAGACTCTCTTTGACCGTGAAGAGAGCATACCAACGCTTTACGTCAAGTCACTCCAGTCCCCCAGAGGCCCAGAATACTCCGTTTCTTCAATTTTTGACAAGGCCCGCGCTCAAGCGCCCTGCTACCTCGTCTTCGAGGACCTTGACTCAATGGTCACTGACAAAGTCCGTTCATTCTTTCTTAACGCTGTGGATGGTCTCTCCGAGAACGAGGGTATCCTCATGGTCGGCAGCACGAATCATATTGAAAGGCTTGATCCAGGTTTGGCAAAGCGACCGAGTAGATTCGATAGGAAGTACCTTTTCGATGATCCGGATCTTGAGCAACGGACGAAGTACTGTCAGTATTGGCAGAGAAAGCTAGAGGATAATAAGGATGTGGAGTTCCCGGATAAGTTGTGTCCAGCTATCGCGGGGTTGATGGGTGGATTTAGTTTCGCATATATGCAGGAGGCATTTGTGAGTGCATTGTTGAAGATAGCAACAGAACAAAACCAGGCGGAGGAGGAGGAGAGTGAGTGGAACAAAAAAAGTAGGGAGGGGGAAAAAATGCCGAACGAAGCAACAAAGGTGAAGGAAGGAAGGAAAGATCAGAAGGTGGAAGGTGAAGAGGCTTGGGATTTAGTGAAAATGGAGGAAGAGATTGGATTTGTCGGTAAGGATAAAGCTGTGAGTGCTGACGATGATAGAGGTGGCAGTGATGACGATTTTGATAGATATGTTTTGTGGAGGGAAATCAAGGTTCAGATCAAGAACTTAAAGAAGGAATTGGGTAAGGGAGAGAACTCGGTGTAGAGTACTGAGCAATTATTCCACGATATTGTCATCAGTCTACCAGACTTATACCACGCTCTTAAGTACGGTTGTTCGAAGAGTCTGGCCCAAGTCTCCACTGTAAATCACTCCCGACATGCAGACTCGTCCGATGTGATGCAATGTCCGCTTGATGTCTCGACTTTCAAGTGCTTGTATTGCCGTCACTTTCGTGTTGACCTTTCATCATTACTCATTCCTATTATTGAAGGCATATTTTGCTCAGCTACGGATCAAGCTGGTCCAGAAGGTACAGCATGCAGTTCGCCGCTTATACGATGCCTTTCATTACAGCTTTTCAATTGATTGACCCCATCTTTGCTAGCTCCTCCCATGATCTCCGGGCTCTAGGCAGAACTACCCTGTTGCATCCGTGGTTAATTACCTTAGTGCTGTATCTTTCGCGTTATGGTTGAACTAAGATCACCTAAATCATAGCTTGTAGATATCGGGTAATGTTACAAGGCGGTAGAGTGATGATTATTACTATTAGGATCAGTATGATAAGGCTAATACGCTAACGAACGTAAGGACAGCAATTGATGTCCTAATCTGGTTACTGCGCAGCGGTCTTGGCAAGTCAAGCGTTTTTGAACTTCACATTGCGGCTGAATTGGCCCAACGTGTAGAGTATCTCGAAGGTCATAGTCTACCTACGGCGCCTGCGCCTTAATGTCCCGGTTCAACTGCGCTTTTGATGCTGTGCCGACAAGCACTGTTCATCTTCCACAAAATAGAATTTTGTCATTCTTTCGTGCTTCGACGCTGATTTCAGCCCCGCACACTTTGAGGCGATGTCATGGATGAGCGCCATCCTTGGTTCAGGCAACACATACGGGACAGTGATGTATCAGGAAAAGCCTTGGTAGGCAATTACTATCGCAAGATAGTAAACGTGCAACAAACGCAATCTATCTTCAGCACCACTTCGATGAGCGAGCATGGCAGATACCCTCATCGAACCGTGCGGCACAACCAGGTCTTTCCTGACTACACACTAGAGACGATAACCACCTTCCAGGATGGTGGACCAGTAACAGGTCTTGGCTCCACTTCTCAAACTCAGGTACGATGGAATCGGCGCGGGGTTTTAGGAGCTGGTGTTTGTGGTGTAGTCCATCGCGAGGTGCAATGCGATGGCGCGGATATTATCAAGAGCAGGGCTGTGAAGATCTTGCGCAAACCCCAACTGCAGCACTGGAAAATTGATTGCAAAAAGGAGCTTGATGCGTTGATCCGTTTGTCACAGGTACGTGACCTCCCACGCCGACCCAGACTCAACTTAGTTAACTGTTTGTCTAGCCTGAATATCTTCATATGTTCGTCGAGTTTTACTCGTGGTACGAACATCAGGGCGAGATCTTTATAGCAATGGAGTTCGTCCCTTTCGGTGACTTAGAGCAGTATATCAGACGTGGTCTGAGAGAGGACGACACAAAGCAGATCGGCTATCAAGTGCTAGAGGGAATTTGTGTTATGCATCGATTAGACTATGTACACCGCGATATCAAACCCTCGGTAAGTTTTCCTCGTAGCTGTTAATAAAAAATCGGTAACTTGTGAACAGAATATCCTTATTATGCACCCTGGCCCTACTTGGTTTGTAAAAATAAGCGACTTTGGAGTTTGGTAAAAGCACTTTAACGCGGCATACCAGCTTGCATACTCAAGTTGGAACCAGTGGCTATCAGGCACCAGAGATATTGAAACTTGTGCCTACCGAAAAACAAAACCAATACGATGCGAAATGTGATGTTTGGTCGCTCGGATGCCTCTTGTTTCAGAGTCTAACGTCTAGTGTTCCATTTCCGAGCATCGGAGCCTTGGCGAACTATTGCACCAACAGCTCTCTATTCCCTGGACAGCAAATACACAGTGTAGGAGCAAGCCAGGATGCTCTTGACTTCTTTAGATACTTGCTGCAACCCAAGCCTCAAGAAAGACCAACAGCCGAGGAAGCTTTTGAGTTCGGCAACAGATGGTTCACTTCCAAAAGGGACTCATTTGTACCCAATAACGTTGACGAAGAAGCCGCCCCTTTAGAGCAAACAAACATAGAGGTCACTCACGCGACCTCAATCCCATCAAATCTCAAGTCTGACCCACTTCCACCTAGCGCCGGCATTTGTAAGTTGAAAGAACCAAAAGATGTACTAGACCAAGTACGCGAGCACTCAGCTCACCCTCTGATCGGAGACAGACACGACACTGATGAGGGTCTTATACTTCTGCAAGACCAAGGACAAATAGAATCTGCGTCAGTTTTAAGCGACAGTGGCATTGGTTCGAGCTTCAAGCAATACACTGAATTTGCGATAAGTAAAGACTCCTTGCCCAGTGACAGTGGGGTGGGATCCTCAATAAAATCATCCAACCATACTAGCCATCCTCCTGCCCCAAAAGTTGCAATGGAAGTCGCTTTGCCTTCTGATCGGCCAAATCTCCAGCCTGATGATATCGAACGTTTGAAACCTAGTAGGAAGGACATCGGGTCTAGAAAGGGCTCCAATGGCTCAACCACGATAAAAGCTGCGGAGGCACAGCTCTTTGCTTGTCTCTCACAGAATTCTCAATTCATGACAGGAGTTACGGGGCTCCGTCTGAGTCTCACTACACCAGATGCGCGATTCGAACTCACCGAGCATTTAAAGTTCTTTTTCGAAGACCTCAGTGAATCTGCAGCATCGAGGTTAGATCATGCGTGTGTCAATCTCCTTCGAAACCACTGGAGTCGCGAACGGATTGCTGGAATGCTCATTGAAGACGGCAATGACAATGGAAGTGAGAATGATAACGATCAAGAACAGCGTAAAGCGTTTTCAAAGTCCCGGCGAGACCTTAATGATTGGCTTGACGCTAACCTAGCTTTTATGCAACAACATACTATTCCGCTGATCCCGTCAACCGAGGATGATGCAGAAGACTTGGTTGAGACTTTGACCTTGGAGGATGTTAAGAGTCATGAGGACATCGACGAAGAAAGCGCCGAGATTTTCCAGGGCATCCCGGATTATATAGGGCAGATGGAAGCATTTATTCTCAACGGTGAACCATTTCGGAAGCTACTACAGAAGCTATATTCGCAAAATATCAGAGTCAAATATTTATGGCTCAGGGACGTGTTGTGGACAATTCCAGATGACCAAATCGACATCAATCTACAGGATAACGCCTCTATCAGCGACAGGATGAAACACTTGCTTGAACGAGCCACTGGTGTCCAATGGGAGTGGTGGCCCCATCGACCACCACGGATACCTTTGTATGATGGGAATCGCAGGATCACATGGAATTGTGTAGGTCTATCAACCTTGGCAAAAGTAGAAACTGACTCATGCACAGTATTGCGGCTTAGTCCATTGTGAGGATCTGCAGAAAGAGGATGCACAACGTTTGCATCAGCTTTTGGAAGTTCGTTCTACGTTCGACCCAAGTGCACATCCATGTTTCATTTACAAGACTCAAAGGCGCCTGTTCTGGAAAGTAATTCGACATTCACGGCGTACATTGTACTTCTTGCTGACAATAGGTGTTGGACCTCTTGCTATGAAACTGAAATTTCTGGACCTCGTTGGGGGAGAATACGCTGTCGCAACTATATGTGGCATCATCTCAACAGTGCTGGTGATTGGCTTGTGCAAAAGAAACGAAATGTCTGTCTTTTCGGTACGAAGGGCGAATACGGTTGACAAGTTCTCGTACCAATACGGAGATATAAAACAGGAGATCCCAAAGCGATCGGGGATGTCTACACCCCCGAGTCCCGTGATTGGGAAGTTTACCTCACCAGCTCAGAATAAACATTCGAACGATAAGGGGCAGTACACAGCACCAGTGCAGCCTAACTCAAACTCTGGAACGTTTGGTAGTGCATATAGTGGCAGTGGAGCTTATTCGAACGCGGCGGTTAGCTCTGCAAGCGTGGTGAATACTGCCACAACAACGAGTACACCATCTAGGCCTACCACAGTTGGAGCAATCAATCTCAGTGGAAGCAGCGTGGCTACCAGCACACTACCCGGAGGTACCACAAACAACCAACTTACATCTGTGCTTAATCTTGTCCTAGGCACGAAACGATCATTAAGCCATGATATTGATTTCATCAACTTCAAAGACCCCACACTCCAGACCGATGATGATTTTCTGCAGAAGCTTCGTCAGGTTCGTAGCGCACGTTGGACTGTGTTCAATTGGTTCTCTATCTTTCAATTGCATTCGATCACATTTCTCCAGGTAAGTTGCCCTTGTATAAGCAGGAACATGAGATGGCTGACAGCACAGTTTCTTAAAGAAGACGAACACTATATCGGTGAAGGAGATGTATCAAGATCCTTCCCAACCAACGATCCGGATTATTCGTATAGAGGCAACGAGCAGTGTCCACCTGTGGCAAATCTGCCACCAGTGCCTGAAAAATATTTTACTTGCTTCTTGAATCGTTGCTCAAGTCAATGTACAAAAATGTTGCTGCTGCCCTGGCATAAATGCACTAAGGCTTCTCAAACTAAGTCACCCAACGCATCTCATATTCCCGATATTGTCGATAGAATTCCCAAAAAACGGAGCGTTTGGAACCATAAAGCCCCTGGGAGAGATCTTGTTTGGGGATTGCGCTGGAAGCACAAGCCGTCATTGCAACGTGCGGTGATCTACAGTCTTTTAGTGCTGTTTGGGCCGATGGTCTTCATGATCTGCTGGGAACAGAGATGGCCCAACGACGTTCAGTCAGCTACAGTTCCATTGATGGCCGGCCTTGGGGTTCTGCAAATAGTTTGGAGCAGCGCTTGGCTTGCCGACTACTTCAAAGGGGGAATCTAAAAGTGATCTCATTTCACTAGTGGCGGACAGTATCGTTGTTGGCCTACTATCAGTCACCCAGTGGGTACCCAGATCGTATGCAACGTGGTTGCATATCCGCCTCCATTATTCTTTTGCTGTTTCCTTCCCATTAGCAGAGGACTAGAGTCCAGCGGATCCTGTTCTTTCGGCTTGAGCACCTGATTTTTAATAAGCCGAGGTGAAAGTTTGTTCAAGCTATAGGGTAGATCATGCGTAGCATGCCTCACCACCACTTATCGTTAAAGCAACGAGTGGGCGCTTCAACCATGTTTATTCAGAATTAAACTTACCCTTGTTCCTTCAGCAGTCACAAGTGGAACAGGTACAAAGCTTAATTGCCACCATCACAAGGGCAATGTTGCAGGAAAAAAATCTCTCTCTAAAGGTTTATTCCGTCCTGCCTTTGGCAGGCTAATCAGATGCATACAGCCTCCTCAGCGGTCTTAACACGATTGATTTAGAGGTTCTGTATAATAGGTATATTTTAGGATTTGGAAGATTGGGAGGTGAGAAATTGACTGGGTAGTGGTACAAAGTTGTTGGAGAAGAGCGTAACCCCAGGAAAGACTCAAATGAATATTAGTACGCATCAAATTGCCGCAAGACTATCATCTCTTACAACCAGACACTAGGTGTCCAAGTCTCCAGTGCGATAGCCCAAAGCAGGATTGCTAAGGATGTAAACCTAGTGACTGGTTGAGCAGGAGGCCTTAATGAAGACCTCATCAAGGGGGTGCTGGAAAGGGGGACGAAAGGTTGTATATTTTGAGATTAAAAAAAGCCTCCTTGATGTAACGACAGGGAAACATGCAAACGAGAATGCGGCCCTGGTATTCGGATGTGATAACACCAGACCTGATTCCGTCGAAGCCTTGATTGACAACCCTTTGAAGACTTATGGTCAGTTGGATGTGTTCGTCCACAATGCTCGCAGAATGGGTAGATTTGATGCTGTTGCTGACTTCGGTCACAAAATGTGGAAAGGAATGCTGGCTGTCATCTCAACAGCACCTTACCTGTTAACCAAATTTGCTGTACAACGTTTCCTGCAATGAAAAGCCACGAACGCTGCCACAGTGAACATCGACTTGCTCAGTAGCAAATTCAGCTTCGCAACAGGTAAGGACCTGTCAACGCAGGACGATCATGCTTTGTGATCAAGGTTTTCATTTGTGTGCCACTTACACTACCAGTAAGCAAGGTCTGCTAGGCCTGACTGCCAACACAGCGCCTTTAACAAGAACAAAAGCATTAGGTTCAACTTGGTCATGCCGGGAGGAACGTCTACGAACATCGTATCTGCGTTTGCTCTAAGTATCAACAATGGGGAGAGAGAGTTCGTACAAAAGGGTATGGCTGCAATGCAATTACCTTTGTATGGAACAGAAGAAATTGCAAAGCTATGTGTCTTTCTGTCCTCTAACAATGCGGCATCTGTTAATGGAGCATGTGTCGCTGCTGATGAAGGAAAATGAAGCATGCGTCGATTCACATTCTTGAGTATGGCATCCGTACTCCTCCTGTGTCGAAATTGTCGCTTGCGTGATGAATGGAAGTCCTCGAGGTGCTTCACCCATCACCTTCACCAAGAACTCGAGCAATGAGCAGTATTTCTTGTTCTAAGAAATGGATACGTGTGTCTCAGATAACAAGAATCTGTTCCGTTATCCTGCGACACCGAGGTTCTCGTACGTGTAGCTTAAAGTTTTCCTAGAGGAAATCTCTGATACTGTCACTGAGTGATACCACAAGATTGTAGTGATCCACTTGCACTAAAGATTTCACGACCGCATGGAAGATGATAGCAGGATGTCTCTTGTCTACAGCGACATCAGTGAGTAGTAATTTTGCTACAACTCCGTCCTCAATCGACATTCCTGATGTCTGTGCCTATTAGCATACAGGATTTGGTGAACAGAGGATGTCAGTACGATGTCATAATTGTACAGCTATGGAATGGTTCTGTCTTCTGAATGAAAGAATACGGTAACACAGAGCATCTGTAATCATACTAGTATGTTATCAAACGGAAAAATCTGTCCAATTAAGCAAAAATGACCTGGAAACGGGGTCACAGTTTACTGGGGCCATCTGACGACCATCAGCTCAACCAGTAATCTTGTGATTCGGCCCCGAAGCTATCCAGTGACAGGTTTCAACTTTGACGCTTCCTGCCACTGCTGTCTGGAACTTTCACTGTCTGACTGAATCATGGTCTTCCAATTTCTTCGCTTCAGTGTCGAGATGTGCACTGTGTCGATGTAGCACTGGTGCAGCAACTTGCATGTTCATTTGTTCACGTGTCGTCTTGAGGAACAAAGATACCAGGAGAGTGATGGCAGCGAACGGGATAAGTGCATACCAGATGAAGCGGAAACTATCCGAATATGCCTGCGCCATCGCGTGCTCGGCTGCCTCCAAAATTTGCGGGGTGACACCGGGAATCTGCTGCAAGGACTTTGTGTCATGATTCATTAGTGCCGCAATCAGTTGCGGAATACTTGACCTTGGCAAACCAGCGGCTGCGGCGACTCGTGAGACTTTTGCTGGCAGAATCACTAGAAGCTTGGAAGTCCAGATCTGACTGAAAATAACGATACCAATGGCACCTCCAAGTCCACGAATGGAAGTTCCGACAGCAACGGAAGTCGCTATGTAGCGATTTGGAGTGCAGATGGAGGAGATGACAGGAATGACAACTCCCAAAGTACCAATTCCAACGCCAATCAAAGCCGTGGGGAAAAACCATGCCGCAAAGTTGATGCCTGGTTTCATAATTGCCATTAAACCTCCACCAAGAGTCAGTGTAGCAATTCCTGTAATTGCGATTGATTTGGCTTCCCTGGTTTTGGCTGCCACGGCGGCTGCAGTCACAGCTCCCACCATTGCGCCCGCAGCGTTGGGAAGATTGTAGACTCCTGTCAAGACTAGATCGTCCGATAACAGAGCAACGATGATCTGCGGAAGAAAGGCTTGGGAGCTGAAGATGACCATGCCTTCGGCAAAATTCAATGCTAAGGTTATAGCGTAATTTCTGTGTCCGAACAAGGAAGCAGGGAATAGTCCCTCATTGGGACCTTTCCATTCCCAAGCAACAAATGCGAGGAAGGTGATTCCGCCCACGATGAGCAGTGTAAGAACTCTCGCCGTTGCCCAATCGTGTTGGCCTCCAAATTGAAGACCAAGAAGAAACAAGAGCAAGCCACTGCTGCCCAATAGGATTCCTAGCCAATCAAGCTTGATCAGCCGCTTTTGTGTAGAGAGACCTTCTGGATTCGGACGGGGAGCCGGATGGTAGAGTAGCAACAAGCTGATCAATGATGAAAAGAAGAAACCAGCCCCAATGTAGAAGCCAATCCTCCAGCCTTTATTCACACCTCCCACTTCATATTTCATAAAGGCGCCTTGACTTATCTGGCCAGCGATGCCTGCAATGCCGGCGAGGAAGGTACCCCCACCAATGATAGGGGCACGCCAACGCTTGGGAACAACTTCGGCCAAGAGTGGTGTTGACAGATAGCCCAAGGTCAAACCAATACCGTTGAGTACTTGCCCGCCAATGATCATTGGAATACTGCTTCCACGACCACCGACCAGCATACCCACGGTGCCAAATGTCATTCCAATGATCACAAACCATCGGCGTCCGAAGATGTCAGAAAGATCCCCCAAGAAGATTGAGATGACACAAAGGCACAGGCTCGGTGACGCAGCGATCCAGGCTGTGGTAGAATGGTCGCTTGGGAATTCGTACATGATGAAAGCAATGCTGGAGGAAGGTACACTTATGGCCCATGTGGAGGAGAAGTAAGCCATGTAGAGGGCTAACAGATTCGTCACGACGTCAAAGTCCCATTTGAAATTGTCTTCGTCTTCGTCTTCTTGGATATCGTGGGGGGTTTCTGACCGATCAACGTGCATAGAGGCTCCTGCTTCGGACTTGATGTCGACAGGTTGAGACATTTTGCGATATGCCTAGAAGCGTTTGGCCACGAGTTGAGGATAGTCGGATCAAAGAAAGGAAATTGAATAGCTCACACGAGGATGCAGCTCACGAGCAGTGTACATATACCCATAGCAATGGACAGTTCGGACCATTTGCCATCCGAACAACAGTTTAATCAGGCGGCGTAGTCAGCGACCGTTCAGTCCTTCCTCGAGCACGAAGGTATCTGGACACTCTGTGACCGCTCGCTTACAAGGTTCTCCAGACATTGTCCTACCATTCCGGCTCACCAGGTCTACGCGAGGGCGAAGAAAAGCATGTTGCTTTTCGGACAGCAGCCAGAACGAGCGGCAAGAGACTTATGGCATGCAACCTCGCGCAGCTGACCACATTTCCTTCGTTTTGTCAAATGCGGGGTTTTGAATCCCTGGCTATGGAAGTAGGACTGAGTCTGAAAGAGTGTGAGTTTGTCTGGGAATACGAGTGGAGGTCATGGAGACAGTGTAGAAAACAAACGCCAAGACTAAAGCAAGCTGGACTTCGGTCAAAAGCAAACCGAATACGCGTATTGTGTTGGAAGCAAAACGACAAATAATGCGTATGCAAGTAGCCAAGGCAGCAACAAGCTAAAGCGGAAGTTTACGGCTGGCCTTCGAGGCCAGTAATGATCAACATTCTGCTTTACTTGCTTACCTTCATCGGCCGCTTGTACGGGAGTCTGATAGCTGAGGTCTGCAAGATGACATAAATGAGAAATTATGCAAGTCATGTGAGAAGTGCTGTCCATTGCCAGGAATACTCAAACACGCGTATGCTTATGCTCGTGCCCAGCACTTTGCGCGTCTGCGTCTCTGGCGATATGCTTGATCATTCGTGCACCGGGCAATGGAACATGCTCAAATTTCCCTCCATGAGTCTACGAGCGATGCCTTGTCGCCATGAAACTTCAAGTCTGGGGCGTGCAGTTCACGAGAAATGGATAAATACAATGAATGCACTGCGAAATCACAATGCCTTTCATTCTCTTCACCTGCATCTGTTACAGCATGGTAAAGCCTCGAAAAACTGATCGTTGCGGTTAACTTCGATTCTATCGCAGCAACGACCTTCAAGATTCCTTAAGAGCAGTCTCTGCTCCTCCAGGTCTTTCCTTCATGGCACGAACAAGGACCTCTTTTGACGATGGGTGGAGTATCCATGTAGGGAACGATATTGCTCACTCAAGAAGAATTCTCGCCAAAGCCGCCACTGCCAACGGTTGGAGTGACCTCACGACAGAAGAGCATGCAGAAGCTGGTGGGGAAAAAACCATTGTTGAGAAATTTGGTGAAACTTTTCAAGTAGTGAAGCTGCGTCCGTCATCTTCTGATAGCCAATGGCGAGCTGTTGACCTGCCTCACGATTGGAGACTTGGGCAGAAGCCCGCCAGAGACCATTCGTTACCACCCGATTATCCAAGGTCGTGGCAAGGCTTCTTTCCAGTTGGAGTGGCATATTACCGGAAGACTTTCCAGTACGATCCTCCACCTGCCGGCCGACGGGTTTCAATAACTTTCGACGGAATTGCTGGCTTCTCAGACATTTGGTTTAATGGCTTCTGGGTTGGTCAGCAATGTACACATTACTCTCCAGTCAGTATCGATTTGACTGAATTTCTCCGACCAAGGCTAGAAGGCCCAAATGTCATCTTGGTTCGATCGGACTCTCGTGAAGCTGAGGGGTGGTGGTATGAAGGAGGAGGAATTTATCGCCATGTCTGGCTGGAGACACATGGTGAGGTGCATGTCGTTCGGGATGGTGTGCATATCAGGACTACAATGGCAAACGAAGAGAAGGCCTCGGTGTCCATACAGGTTGAGATGCTCAACGAGGGAAGCAATTCACTCAAGCTACATCTGGAGGCTTCGGTGAGGGAAGGGGACAGTACGCACGTGGTCAGCACTGTCTCAAGCGGTTCGACGGTGCTAGCAAGCTGTCAAGCGCAAACACTGTCCCTGGAAGCAGACATCAACAATCCAAAGCTTTGGGAGCTTGGCAATGGACGAATGTACAGTATGACGATTAACGTTGTTTGCGACGACGGCACAGTTCGAGATTCTGTGTCTTGTCCATTTGGCATTCGTGACGTCGAATTTGTGGATGATGGAATCATGGTCAATGGCAAGTGGACGAAGATTTATGGTGCAAACATTCATCAAGACTGGGCTGTGTACGGAGTCGCCCTTCCGGATCGAGTGATCGAAGCGAAGTTGGAGTTATGTGCAGAGATTGGTGTCAACGCAATCAGATGTGCTCATCATCCTCCAACTCCAGAACTGGTGGATCATGCTGACCGTATGGGGATGTTACTCGTTCCAGAAAACCGGCTTCTAAGCGCCTCATCCTTCTCAATAGATCAATTACGTGGCATGGTACGTCGTTTCCGCAATCGACCCTCGGTACTGTTGTGGAGCCTTGAGAATGAAGAGATGGATGTGCAAGGAAGTCCTATGGGTCGTGCAATCTTGGCCAGATTGATCAAAGAGGTTAACGCCTTGGACCCTGACCGCCACACAATCATAGGTGGGGTTGTCAACTTCGACGATGACTATCACAGGCTCCCCACAGTTGTGGGAATGCATTACCGCGTCTTCTTTGGTGTTCTGGACGAATACTTGTTGCACATTCCAGACAAGCCTCATGTTCTCGATGAAGAAGGTCTCTACGCTTCGACAAGGGGTGTTTATGATTACAACAAAGAACGTGCGTATGCTGGATCGTTTTCCACACTCCGCGATGTCATGATGGATACTGAAAAGCCAGCTGCCAATGCAGCGCTCATGCCTCCTAACTTCAAGATTACGGGCAACGTGGCGGCAAACCTGACTTTGGCTTATAATCATCCCAAGGTCTCTGGCACTTTTGTGTGGACCGCTCTTGACTATATCGGTGAACCAACTCCTCAAAGATGGCCAGCCACGACATCAAGCTATGGTGGGCGGGATCTCTGTGGCATTCCGAAGGACTACTACTGGCTCCTTCGCTCCCTATTCCGGCCTGCTGAGCCGATTGTGCATGTATTCCCTCATTGGACTTGGCCTGGCAAGGAAGGTGAAAGGATACAATGTCGAGCCTACACCAACTGTAATTCTGTCGAGTTTGTCGTCAATGGGACGGTTGTTGCAAGTCAAGAGTCCTCTGGGAGTTTGGTTGTGCTTAAAGATGGCATTGAGTACCAGCCTGGAGAATTTGTGGCAAGAGGATATCGTGGTTCGGAACCGGTTGCTGAACACCGACAATGGACTGCTCAGCAACCATCACAACTCAAAATGATCCCGGATCGATCTCTTCTCAGTGTGAAAGATAGAGACGTCAGCTTCATTCGGGTTGCTGTAACCGACAACAATGGTATTTTAATTCCAGATGCAGCCATTCAGATTCAGTTCTCAGTTTCAGGTGTTGGTCGTTTGGTTGGTGCTCATAACGCAGATCCTTCCACTGATAGCTATACTTCAACAACCAGTGCCAGAGCATTTAATGGATTTGTTGGCGTCTACATCGCGACAGAGAACAAACCTGGAGAGATCAGGGTGTCAGCGACAGCCGATGGCCTGCACGCTGCGTCGGTTAAGTTGACAGTCTCTGAAAATGAGAACTCTCACAGAGTTCATCATGCTTTGGATGAAGCTAAGATCAAGCTCTTTGGGCTGCATCTGTCGGGAGAAGACCTTCGACGAATGAGATCGCCAATGGTGGAATGTATTGACAGGCACGAAATATAAGTAGAAATTTATAACATAGATATGAGGCTCACATGCTTGCACATGAATACATTCGTTCAGTAACGCACAAGATCTTTTAGAATTTAGACATGAGAATAGATAACGATGTTGTATCTTAGTGCAGAAGACATAGAGGAGTCAACTATGTTTGTCTTTTGTGTTCTCACATTTTGCTGGAGATTATCAAAAGTAGACTAGTCGGCGATGGACGGCGCGAGGACTAGTTTTGGTTTTTGGGTTGGAAGCTCAACATTTGCAGATTTATGGAAAACAGCTTGTGGCATACGGCGGAAAGGACTCCATCAGCGAAACGCACACACTCGCTAAGCTGTTTGGGGACCCACAGATGCAGCGGCAGTGTCTATGGACTGCAACTGTGCCCATGCACCGTGCACCCAACACGTGACGAAAGTCTCGCCGACCTCGGATTACATTGTACCACCAAAATTGTATGGGTAATGGAAATGTGCAGTCTCTCATGATTTCTATCGTAATAATCGGTACTGGCTACGGGCCGCCCTTAGTCTATTACTCATTTCTGAGTCATATGATATCCCGTGGCCCAGAATAATGGTCATCTCTCATAGTAATTTGTACTGCAACAGCCCAAGATCATAGACTGGTAGGTAGTAAGGGACTGACCCAGAGCCCCCAGAAGTAGTGATCTGGGCTTTTAAACACCTCTTCGTTAGCTGGTCTCGTACACCTAGCTTCCCCGAACTCTAGGCACTTTTTAAGCCATTGCTGACGGTATTTCTTAGGTTTAGCGGCGAAGATAAGTGACCGCTCGAGCTTAAGTCAAAAGCTAGCGTTAGTTAAGGCTAAAGCGACGATAACGATGTACAGTAGTAGTAAAGAGTAAGTCAGGGCAAGGCAGGGCAGGGTAGGACAGCAGCAGGAAAGGCAAATCAGTAGAAAAGACCTACAATATACGGAGAATACCTGAGGGCAGTGAGGGCGGTGAGGGCGGTAAGGACAGCTACCAAAACTACTGACACCACGATATTTACTATACATACACAGATCGCGTTAACATTCGGCTTCAAACATCGATGAGTGTTGCAATGGAAACTCAGAGAGACTACACATTTCCATGGCCCATACAATTTTGGTGGTACGAAGAAATCCGAGGTCGGCGAGAATTTCATCACGTGATTGAGGGCAGAGGCCGGCGCATAGCGGCAGTCCGGAGGTTGACCCGCATTTCTTGGCTGGCGTACAAGCCACAAGAATTTCTGACGAGTAACACTTGAAAACTCGGGAGTTCCCTGCGAAACGGGCTAAGATTAGCCGGGATTTATCCACGTGCATCCACGGAGACCATTGCCACTAGTACACACTAGCAAACACTGATACCAGAGATAGGCAATACGCGTGTTCGGCGGGAGACATAATCCAACCACAGGGGCTGTCAAGATGCCAAGCAAAACATTTCCATGCAAGCTGCGCCTACTTTCGTCGTCTTGTGCGACACTAACGGCGTATCTCAGATTGGCGTTGGGCTCTTTCTACACGCCGTGAGATTTATAAAAATTCGTCTAACATGAATCAACACGATCTTTCTCGATATTTCATACAGCCTGTGCTTCATACCAGCATCCATCAAACATCTTACTCTGCATACTATTGCGTCGCCCTATACAACGCAAACTATACAGCATGGCATTCTCAGTCGAACGCATTCTCGAGCAACGAGTCAAACTGCAAGTGACTGTCTGTGCGCTGGCATTGCTCGGATTTGTTCTCGCCATTGCAAGGGTCGCTAGTTCAGGAGCAACACCTAACAGATTGGATATATGGCTAGTCGTTGTGGTGAGTACCCACTATTCGAAGCCAACCAGTTAAAGTACTGATACAGCTTGCAGTGCCTCAAATCTATCATAGCGCTGTCATACGAAGTCTTAACTGAGCGAAGCAGCAGATGTCAGAGATGGGCAAGCACAAAAGCAAACGCCATTCTTAATTGTTTGGAACCAGTCTTTTGGCTCGCAGCCTTTGTTTTGTCAATAATGGGAGTTTCGAAAGTCTGCTCCGGTGCCAGCTGTGCTGTAGGTGTGGTTTTCGTCATAGTCGTGCTCATCTTGATGTGGGTATCCTCACACACCGATATACGATCCATATGACTGATTAACGGTGCACAGTCCCTTATCACTGTGTCTTGCGATTGTCGCCGTCCGAGAACATAGATCTGCGAAAAGAGCAGCAAACAAAATACGAAGCGCAAACGTCAGTGCGGTCTGAAGAGATCACAAGGAGGGATAGATATTGACACAAGTTCAAGTCTGGCGCAAAAACTGTGCTACAATTTTGTATAATCAATTATCTGCAGCAGATTGATGGATCAATGTCACCCAATCAACTCAAGCCAGCTTTACGAGTGCAGGAGAAAACCAGTGGACTGGCCATACATGAGAATGGTCTGAGATTCCGATAGTCTCGCAATTTATCACGATACACTTATTTCGGATTTGACCATTGGTGCCTTACAGAAGACAGTTCTACAAGCAGCATACACGAGATTGTGGTAGACAAGACGGTTGAGCAGCCGCTCGCGCCACTCTTCGCTCATCGAAACGAACAACAGGTTTGCAAGAACCGTGATGTTAATGGTTCTGGACATTATGTCATATGAATTACGAGAACAGTTGCTTGTCGAGGCTGTTGTTGTCACCAGATCGGAGCATCTGTTGGCGGTTCTGTACGGCTTCTGAACTGAGTGCCGGTATCGCAAATGTATTGAGGACGTGGCTTCTCTGTTTGGGTAGCGGGAGTTGAAGATCTTAGTGTCACTAACGAAGTCTATTGACAAGTCATCGACGCATATATTGTACTAGCTCTTTGATAATCGGGCTCCTATGAGCTGTGATAACGCTCATCTTGCTTTGGATGTAGAATTGTACTATCACGCTACCATTCCAACAAGTACTCTACAACCCTCCTGCCTCGGCCATCGCGTTATTGATTCGAATTTATCCCATGAAGAACAGACCGACCGCCTCTACAGGTGAGATGTGAACAAACAACGCACTTCCATGCGTCAGCTTTGTCTCCAGGCCGAAAGCTCGAATACGCCTGAGCCAAAGCCCAGAGCGTCAAGTTTGGAACGATGGATGTGCTGCATGCAATTTCACATCCTTCCAAACGTAATATTACGTAGCCGTCGGTATTGCTCTTGTGTTAAAACAGCGCAATTGTACATAGATTCTCAATTAGTTGGAGTATCAATCCTTGTTAGATTTCGCACAATGACAAGATTCTTGGCGTTGCCTCACAATAGTACCCTTGGTGCCTTGTATCTGATGAGATGGTGCTGGGACTTTGTGTGAAGCAGAGACCGGGACAGCTCCCAACAGTGATCTTGTATGACTTTGGTTGCCGTCAATACATACAATATGACACAGACGCGAGGCCTACATTTTGCTTAGTCTGAACCATCCTGAATGGTTAGAGAGCTTAAACCCAATGTGTCTGATCGCAGAGAACATTCGGTCTTCTATATACCAGCTATATCATGCTCGAACCAAAAGCTTCAGCAAGTCTAGAGACAGGATTTTGAGAGAAACCCAATCTTCTCCAGTATTGCCCCTTGCATCGGCGCTACAGGATGACGATCGATGCCACCTAGTGACCAGTGAATCTCAATCGTAGCAAACTCCCGTCAGCCAGCCGTCTAGTTTTGCCTCCTGCTTCAAATGAACAGAGATCATCGTCTCTGTAGCACGACGTGTAGATTAAAACCTGCGTCATATTGGACCAGACAACCCGTCAGCAAAGTAAGAAGCTTTGTTTGCCGCTTAATGGTGAAATTTGTTCGGGCTACAGGTACCATTTACAGTTCGCAAGCAGAGCATGACCTTGACCACCATTCACTTGATTCGCGAAGTAGACACATTGACATTCACTTCGAAAAGACTTCCTTGCTTTTTAGCGAAAGTAACTTTAAGCACTTACACTTTCTGAAACATGGCTGTGCGGTGGAAGAGGGTAGCGCGGTCCACATTGATGATATTCTTCGTTTAAACACCAATCAATGATATTGGAAGCGTTGACTGAACTCTGGTAAAGATGGAGCATGTATATGAAAGAGCTTAATTAGCTTTGTCTCCTTCACTCCGCTTCAAGACGATACTTCGAACCGCCTCTCTCAGTTGTAAAATACCCCCATCGTTATGAACCTTAAGACAAGTATTCGTGTTCTGATTCCTGCACTTCCATCGTACCACGATGTCCTTGGCAACAAACACCACCATAGCTTATGTGCCCAGCATTTCGTATGGCTCCGATGCTTCAAAAGCAAAATTTCGGTGAAAGCAGTGGTCGATTATGTAAGGGGGAGAAATCACTACGAACGCCATTTTCGCACCTGCCGGGCTGCAACATAATTCAGATCGAACGGAGCGTGCTTGACCTTCAGAGTCAGGAAAGCAGGGCATGGCTTCCCCTCACCTTCTTCCTGTGGCGAGCTGAACATTGTCTGCATGTGAGATATTTGGTGAGGGAGGAGGTTGTGCCCATGTGTACAACACACCAGATTCAGCCAGCTACTCACAGCCTCTCCAAGCAAAGTATCCAGCAGTGACTTCATTTCTTCCACTTTTGGCCTAGCATACGTAAGGGGCCAGCAGCCATGTCGCTCGAGCAGGGCATGTCGCTGCAGCGCACTTAGCTTGCATAGAAGTGCAATCGGACGCGATGCCATGTGGACATGTACGAACTTTGTGATTCGCGATCTGCTTGATACATGCCAGTTGTGGCCAAGCAAGACTTCAGCTGAAACCGAATCGAGTAAATGCAGGATTTCTGCATGCTCGCCATCTTCGTTTTGTTAATCGCAACGAATGCTATTCCGAACTGCAAAATTGACAACATAAATCTTTAGCACCACGAGGTAAATGTTGCTTGGGCGATCAATAGTATCATCTATGACTTAGAGTGGTTTCTCTGAAGTGAGTTTTGCGTAAGACTCGCCCAGGGCAAAGCCGCGTCGAAGGTGAGCTAAAGCGGCCTTACCCTAGCGTGAACAGGCATCGTCCTTCTGAGCAATGCGGCCCGCCTGAAAGGGAATAGTGCAATTTTCTTCTAAGAATGCCGTTCGATGCGGATTGTACTCGGCTTGGCAATCCAGTAAGTGGACACCCGGTCTAATGCCTCACCGGGGTAATGCCTCACTTTTTTTGACCCAAAACCACTGCAGTCAACCAACCTTTCCAGTGCTATTATTCCACCACAACTCGTCGCAATGCCTTCCGATCGCGATATTAGGTTATCTCAGGCCGTTGACGCCTTCCGCGCCCGTCAGTTCACGAGTATCCGCAAGTGCGCGGCCGCATTCGCCGTCGAGTCGACCACCCTGGGCCGTCGATTACGAGGGCAGCAATCTCGACGCGCCGCACGCGTCCAACAGCAGTTGTTAACTCCGGATCAAGAGAGAGAGATCGTCCAATGGATACTGCGGTCGGAGGCAGGAGGACATGCTGTCAACCATGCGCAGCTTCGAGAGGTCGTTCTTCTCATCTTGAGGATCACAAATGGCCCGGCCACGGTTGGAAAAGAATGGATATATCGGTTTATTGGTCGTCATCCTGAGATCAAGACCAAGATAGGCCAGAAGCTCGATCATGACAGAGCCCAGGCATCCACAATTGATAATCTTCAAACGTTCTTTGCTCAATTACAGTCCCTTTGTTCGCAGTTCGATATTGAGCCCCAGGATATATGGAATATGGACGAGACAGGCATCGCCCTTGGTGTCTGTACTAATCAAACCGTGATTAGGACGTCCTCTACCTCTCGATCATACGTTCAGAGACCTGAAAACCGTGAATGGGTGTCCATTATCGAGTTAATCAGTGCGGTGGGTCGAAAAACCCGTAACGTCGTGATTTTTAAGGGCCAGAGCCTTCAGACAACGTGGTTTACGATTAACGATATACCAGACGCTCTCTATACCACGTCTAATAAGGGCTGAACCACTAACGAGATCGGACTGTACTGGCTAAGAGAGGTATTCCTCCCAGAGACGTCCACTAACCGATATCGACTCCTGATCTTAGATGGCCACGGTAGTCATATAACGACCGATTTTATATGGGAGTACTACCAGAATAAGGTCATCCTTCTTTACCTACCACCTCACACCAGTCATATCCTCCAACCACTCGATTTGACCTGTTTTTCCCCAATTAAGGGTCGATATCGAACCCAGATCGCCAACCTCGCCTCTCTCGACGATTCTCTACCGATTAAGAAGGTGCGATTCATTCAATACTATGCCAAGGCAAGAGATGAAGGTTTGACAGTAAGGAATATACGTAGTGGCTTCAAAGCTGCTGGTATCGTACCATTCGACCCAAATAAAGTACTGTCCTCCCACCAGGTCCTTCACTAAGTGTCTACCACACCAACCACGCAGCGCATTTAAACGTCAACCACTCCAAATAGCGTTAATCGCACTCCTCGAAACCTGGTCCAAATACGACGTTCGATCGATCGTATCTCGGACGGTGAGGAAATCTTAAGATCAGTCAGAAAGCTGCTCTTTTCCGTGGGTCGTTAACTAGACCACTTCTTAACCACGATAGCGCTCCAGCAGCGTCAAATCGACCACCAGACGACGATAATCAACGAGCACCGTCAACGGACAGCAAAAAGGAAGGCTATTGACCCTAATTTACTATTCAAAGATATCGCGACAATCAAGGCTGCCCAGGACCTGGTTGCGCTACGAGATCAGGCCTGGGCGCAGCAAGATCGACAGCTGGAGGCCCGTAGGACTGCGCAGACAATGCTTCAAAGCAATATCGAGCAGCATATATATCAATTCCACGTTTGTGACCCAGTTAACGTCGATATCGACGATAATATCGAGGACGATAGCGACTAAAAAAGTGCGGCATTACACCAGTGAGGCATTAGACCGGGGATCCACTTAATGGTGATATATTTCGGTCCGGGATTTGTAGGATGTTGTTTGATACTCCAATCAAACTTCAATCTTCGAAAAGGAGATGCAGGACATTTCCATGCCACATGTTCAGAAGTCGCGAGGAGCATAGTTGCACAACACGTGTTTAACGAATTTCCCCTCACCACCAAATTTTGGCGCGGGAGCCAAGATTACGCCATCTGGACCATGTTTCCAATAACGATTCAATGGCATACAGATGTACCTGGCTTACCATCAACCACTCACAGCCACTCAGAATTGGTTTGTCATGATTCCCTCGGAGTACCGAAATGGAGGGGACAGGATGGTGGAACTAGCGTGCATGATTTGAAGTTACTGCTAAAACGTCACATTTTGGTACCTAAGGGGACCAAAAATGAGAACTTATCAACTGTGTTTAACGCGTACAAAGCGAAATCGTTCGGATAGCTGCAAAAAATCCTGTTGGTACTAGTTTTCTTGTTGAGTAGCGTCCTCTGTGGTGATGGTCCTTTCCATCTGTTCGGCTTCCCGTGTTTGAGGGTAGACCATTGTGCTCGGTATTGTAGGCCTGTTCTCTGAAGAAGTCGATGATAAAGGTAAGAAGAAATGTTCGAGGCCAGGTACAACGGAACAAGATCTCGAACAGGAGTGCTTCGTCGAAGAATGAAGAAGTCTAGGAGCGGTTGAAATATGTTACCAGAAAGGCAGAATAGGTAAACAGCAAACGGAATGAATTCTGCATGACGACTGACTGCACGGCGCCAGATCAGCCTGACGCGGCGAGTGAAGCGTCTCGCCATAATCATGACGACGAGCGTTAGGATTTAACACGTCGTCAAAACTGGTTGCATTTCGAGTGCTTTGTCGTAGAGCAAGCCCAATTCTCAACTGATCGGACGACATGGGCCAGCCCCCTTTACGATTATGAGATCAAATTACTGATCACCGCCATAATATAGACTGCAGAAATTGCTGGAAGATAGAAAGTAGACCAATAAGTTTTAACAGTTACGCAGAGTTCTCTCGATTAGCATGCTGCTTGGTGATTGACCAAGGCTTGTTGGCCCTCAATTTCCAGGTAAATAGAACAGTATTAGAAAGTGAGTAAACCTACCTAAGAACGCCTGAATGATTCTGTCTCCAATGAAACTAGAATTCGACCGACAGCTCCACTAGGCAAGATATTATTTAGTTACTACCCTTGCCCTCAAGAAGGTCCCTTCTGGATAACAGAGTCTTCTGTAGTACTTACACTTTTCAAAAATTGCCTTGTTAAACCTCATTCCAATTCTCGTCGCCGTAGGTTTTCTTACTATGCAGCTCTTTTGAGTGCATTCGCCAGCCCTTGTGGTTTTGGTGCATGTATCACATCATAATCCCTTGTTCTGTGTGACAACTCTTTGATGAGTTGAGAGAGCAAGCAAGCATCCGTCGATCGCGGTCCCAGGCTAGTACACCAGTGTCTTGCGTCCTTGACAATATCTCTTCAATTACTGCATGAGCTTCTTGATACTCATCATGGTCCCTACAAGACCATACTTTAATATAAAACTTGTGTAAGAACAACTTGCCAAGACATTTTTAGAGCCCACGAGGCTGCACGCAGGGCGCCGAGTGCCTGTGAGATCCGCTTGGAGAAGAATGTGTGGTCAACTCCGGGTTGCCTTAAGCAGCGATTTGCGGCAGACTCATCCATTCCCGTCACTTCCCGAACACTGTCAAAGGCAACTACTTACTTATGTACTGCGACAGTACAGGTGCGTAATACTCGGAAGCAGAGAATTTGTTCCATTAATGGTGCGTGTCGGGAGTGTGAGCAGAACTGTTATTAGCTTAGTGAAAGCAGGGCAGCGAAAATGTAACCTTCTGCTGCTCATTAGATTGGGCTGCCTCTAAGACTCTCGTAATCTTTGCTCAGGAGACAATTCAAAGTTACTGCAACTATAGTGCCTCAAGAATGCTTGCTTGAGTATGATTGCTGCACATCTGTGCTCAATTGGCATCAAGTACTAAAGAACGACGCCAAGAGCATTCCTATCGGCGGAGCATTGAGATGCGCGAAATCCAAACTACGTAGACCAATCTGCCAGACGTGTTCATTCTCGCCTGCCGAACACAACGGCACTCAAGTGCTTCCGCTTGTGAGTTTTCTCTGACCCGATCACGTTACCACCACCAACATCATCGGTCTCTGCTTCCTCAACCATCTCCAAGTCAATGACTTTGACAACCCTGCCCTCCTCATACGTGATGCAGAGCTTTCTTGTCGGATCCAATACTCCCAACCTTCTATTCTCTGTCACCAGCATCCTCAACTCCTCTGTATCCCCACCAAACAGATTCTTACCTTTCGCGCCTTCAGAGTGATGTCTCGGGCATCCATAAACATAGGAGCACAAAGCGCCACAAATACCGCAATAGGCAACGTGTTTCTTGAACAGGCAGGCATGGAGTTTGAGATGATGGATAGAACTGGAGTCTTTGTGCGGACTACGGGATGGCCGAATTAGAAGGTGGTAGTGAGAAGTATGGAGGAAGACACCAACCAGTTATGATCGCCTCGTGGTGGGAGGAACACCTGTTGTTTGTGGATTTGTGGGGAGACGATACTGTGAGCTTGCTTCTCTTTGCGGACTTGGTCTTTACGGAAGCGCCTGCTGTCCTTGCACGATTTGGGACGTTTCGCCATTTGGAAGAATCAAAGATCGGTCATGCGGCCTTGAAAGTAGGTAGATCTGGATGCATCTGGCTTGGATGGTCGTGGAGACCTGTCTGTCTGCAGGACTTCGAACAGCTGTAAGGTCGGCTGATCTTGTTAAGGTTGGACTGTGGAGAGGTGGTGAACAATGCATCGCTGGCTCTTCAGTAAAATTCACGACTGAATTCTGCACATCACTGTTGGTGACATTGAGCATGCCGGCATCCACGAAATGTACAGATTCGTGGTTGTCATGTGTGGAGGTTTCCTGTAATGGTGTATCTAGCCAAAAATGCTTTCCAGATGATTGTCTTTGCGCCAATAGTGACTAATGGTTGTGGAAGCAAGACTAACGTCGTGCTCACCAGATCAGCTCTCAGTGGCGAGGTATTGTGCTCTACTCACACTACAACTCCATGCAGCATGGAGTATCGTCTGAACTGAACGGATCAGGTGAGAAGCATTGTTCGTGAAACAACAGGTTGCATAAGCGGCTTGGCTTCAGGGAGTGATGCTGTCGTCAGTGAGAATTGTCGCAGATCTTTCAGTGCACAAAGATTCAAGTCTAAGGACTCAGGACCATAAGTTGTGGCAGATAAGGTGTAATTGTGGAAAAACCTTTGAGTCATGCGATTATCTTCCAAACATCCCCATAGCCATATTCTGTTGTCCGGCGTTGTAATTCGTCAGATGGCTCTGGTATGTGTTGTCATAGGCATTATTGTAATTGGACCCGTAGGTATTCAACCCCGACATGGCAGCATTATGCATTCCGAACATAGCTCCATTGGTTTGCAACATGCCCATGTTCATTGAGTGCTGAGCAGCTAATCGCTGAGACATTGCCCAGGCGTCTGACGTGTTCATATTAGAAGCTGTTGTTGGGGCGGTAGTATACTGCATTGCCTGCATTTGCTGCATCTGCTGCATCTGCTGCATCTGAGCTTGCGCCTCAAGCTGCGCCTGGTATTCAGCTTGAGCTTGATATTGAGCGACAGCTTCGGCTTGTGCTTGATTTTGGGCGTTGATGGAGGCAAGTGTATTGTTGAAGATGCCAAGAACGGAGTTGTTTGAGTGCGTCTGTTCTTGCGAGTCTTGGTATGTGTACTGGACTGCAGGTTCGTTGCGAGCTTCCTGTTGGGCTTGGTACTGCTCCAGAGCAGCATTGGCCTCGTTGAGCTTCTCGGTTAGCTTGGTGCAGAAGCTGTTGAACTTGTCTGTCTTGTGACCCATTGCTTCCGTGGATGTGAGTATGATGATCTGCAACACCTTTCAATTGTGGTTGTACACAAGGTATGGATTGGCTTGAGTATTCTTGTAGTTCCTGTATACCTGCTGCTGTGATTGTAGATGGCTGGTTTGTCAGTAGCATCCTCTGATGGACGCTGCGCTTTTTAAGTACATTGAAAGCAGAAGCCTGGGTAGCCTCGCCAAGAACAAGGCATGAAGGAGAGGTTGCAAAAGCATCAAGCCACTGCCGAAGCTGAATCGGAAGCTGCATATCGGGTCGCTTGCCACGTCCACTCAGGGAAAGGCGTGCTTGGCAGAAAGGTCTTGGCAATCCTGGTTGGGCGTTTTGTTCCTTTACTCTGCACATGGATGGACTAAACATGGAAGCATAGCCTCTGGAGATGGGGTTTGGTAATCAAAAAATGAGCGTGAAACCTACCTTTTCGATAGAGACAATGTTGGCAGTCTGTTCACCTGGAGTTGAGCGTTGTCGTGAGCACAAGAAAAGTCCGGCAGTCCTAGATCTTGCCAACGCAGCCCGTAGCTTCCATGAGAACAAGCTCCAGCCGTGTCATTTGACGTAGCTCATTGGGCGGACGCGCAGTGCCGTTCTCAGAGTACTATACTAGCTGGATCTATTGTGATTATGTTCAAGACTGTGCCGCCTAGTCAACCAAGGTATCACAAGCCATCTTTGGAAAATAGCTTCTCGAGCTTGTCGGCTGGTTCTTCAATACCGACGTAATCAAATTAGATTGCCGAATAGGCCATCTCTGGGAGGGCGTGATGGCAAAGAGGACAGATTCTGAGCTTGAAAAGCTGCCCTGGTGGACCCCAGAAAACTCGCCGCACCTGCCGTCTCTGGCGAAGAAGGACACTCCAATAACGTCGTGCCTGCGGAGGAGATGAATAGTAGCAGCGTGCTTGCAAATATTCTGCTGCTGACACCTATGCTTCGAGTTGGAGGATCAGCTTGGTTAGGCATACAGTTTCGGGGTAACAATATATATTCCTGGTTTGCTGGCGTCTAGAAGAAACGGTTATGGGAAGCTGCAAGAGATGAGAGCAATGCCCGCGCCTCGAGTCGCATGTCCAATTTGTTCCTGAAGCCGACAACGAGTGTTCAATCACAGCACTATGGCCACTTTACCGACCAGGAGTCTCCATGCTGCTGACGGTGGTGCCGACATGGCTTCATTGCAGTCCACCCAGCAGCAGGATGCCTTCTCGGCCATTCTACCGTCCATCCACTCATCCACCCACCTCGATGAAGCAACTTTGTCAGCCAATCCGACATCGCGCCAGCAAATTGGCATACGAATAGAGCCGGTAGCTCTTGTCACGCAAGAATGTATCACGCTCACATCAGCAATGCGTAAACATGCGCGATGGGCGCAAAGTTCCATCACTGCCATTCTGGGTGGAGGAGCCTCGACCGATTCCCTTGCTGTACCCGATCAGTCTCCCATTCGGCGGAGCAGTTCACGCTCAGGCACCCCGAAAATCGACCCTGTGAGTAGCAAGAGTCGGATAGGCCATATACGGGGTCCCTCGGTGGAGGAAGACTTGACGCTTGCCAGTCGTTGGGGTCTACGGGGGAAGAAAGGGAAGAGTGTACAGGACAATCCCTTGTTGTCTGCCTTTGCAAAGCTGAGAAGGGATCTGGCCACAAGCAGAGATACATCTCACTTTGATGCACCGGCCCTGTTGCATCCCTTCCTGCAAGTCATCAGGAGTTCTTCTACCAGCGCCACCATTACCAGTCTTGCAGTCATTTCCATTACCAAGTTTCTAAATTACAACCTCATTACCATACAGAGTCCAAGAATTGGCACAGCCATGCACCTCTTGAGTGCCGCCATCACACACTGTCGCTTTGAGGCAAGTGATACTGCTGCCGACGAAGTCGTGCTACTAAGAATCCTGAGATTGATGGAACTCATCATTTCGAGGCCAGAGGGCTCGCTGTTGGGAGATGAAAGTATATGTGAGATGATGAGCACGGGGTTGAGTATGTGCTGCCAAACAAGACTATCTGAGGTATTAAGGCGTAGTGCCGAGATGGCAATGGTCACAATGTGTCAGATCGTGTTCGGCCGCCTGGCCGAGCTGAAGATCGAAGCGATGCCCATGCTTTCCGGAGGTCGAAGTCGGTCAAACACTGTAAAGTCCATGGCACAGACGGGCGAAGAGATGAAGATACAGCCACCCTTGATTGGCAGCGTAATGGGTAACGGTGCGGAACAGAGAGTCAGCACTGATGATCGAGCGAGCTACGAGTCGGACCCAACAGCAGAGGCAAAGGCCGCTGATGGTCAGACAAACGGTCAAGCAGACGAGGATGACGACGATGAACAAGTGGCGCCCTATGCACTACCTAGCATCCGAGAATTGTTCAGAGTACTGATCGACCTACTGGACCCACACAACAAACAGCACACAGACCCGATGAGGATAATGGCCCTGCGCATTATCGATGTGGCACTAGAAGTGGCCGGTCCTTTCATTGCAACACAACCCACTCTGGCTGTCCTTGTTGAGGATGACCTCTGCCGGCATCTGTTTCAGCTGGTAAGATCGGAAAACATGGTTCTGCTCAATAGCTCTCTGCGAGTCGCCGGAACACTACTTACTACATGCCGCAAGTTGCTCAAGCTCCAGCAGGAGCTTTTCCTGTCCTACTTGGTGGCTTGTTTGCATCCCAAGGTCGACATACCTCAAGAACCTGGAATCGATCCCTCGTTATATGAAGGAGTGCCGCAAGCTCCAAAATTGGTGAAACCTGCTCCATCGCAGCCGAGCAGCGGTCGCTCGACTCCTGTCCCTGTGAAGGACAGGCGCTCACTTGGCCTGGAAGGTGGCCAACGACGACCTGAAGCAAGAGAAGCCATGGTGGAGACTATTGGCACGCTCGTCCGCATGCCCTCCTTCATGGCAGAACTGTTCGTTAACTATGACTGCGATGTTGACAGACAAGACCTTTGCGAAGATATGGTTGGACTGTTGTCGCGAAATGCCTTTCCAGATGCCGCCACCTGGAGCACAACAAACGTGCCGCCTTTGTGTCTTGACTCACTGTTGACTTTCATCCAATTTATGGCGGAAAGAATGGACCAACCACGTACGGAAGCCGCACTTGTCAGAATAGAGCAGTTACGGCACCAGAGAATGCGGAAGAAAATCATTAAGAGTGGCTCGCTCAAATTCAATGACAACCCAAAAGCCGGAATTGCTTATCTGACCAAGAATGGCATAATAGAAAATCCAGATGACCCTGTACAGATAGCTGAATTTCTCAAAAGCACAAGTCATGTATCCAAAAAGGTGCTAGGAGAGTTTATTACGAAGAAGACAAACCAGGAGTTGCTCATAGCCTTCATTTCTTTATTTGACTTCAACGGCAAGCGCATCGACGAGGCATTGCGCCATCTTCTCACTTCCTTCCGCCTGCCTGGAGAGTCTGCACTGATAGAACGGATCGTGGAAGTCTTCGTCGACAAATATATCAAAAGCAGCGTGCCGGAAGGAGTTGCAGACAAGGACGCTGGTTATGTTCTAACATACGCCATTATCATGCTCAACACCGAGTTGTACAACCCGAATGTCAAAAAGACTCAGAAGAGAATGACCTGCGAGGACTTCGCTAGGAACCTTCGTGGCTGTAACGCAGGCGGGGATTTCCCAATGGAGTATCTACAGGACATCTACGACGCAATCGAGCAGAATGAAATCATTCTACCAGAAGAGCATGACAACAAACATGCTTTCGATCATGCTTGGAAGACGCTACTAACGAGCACACAGAGTTCGGGACATCTAGAGCTCTGTGACACCAATGCCTTCGACGCAGAAATGTTCGATGCAACCTGGAAACCAATCATAGCCACCCTCTGCTATGTCTTCATGTCAGCCTCCGACGACGCCGTCTTTTCTCGCATAGTGGTGGGTTTTGACCAATGCGCCCAGTTGGCCGCAAAATATCAACTCCACGAAGCCTTTGACCGAATAATCTACAGTCTCTCCCAAATGAGTACACTTGCTGCGGAGATCCCACCTTCCACATCCCTCAATACCGAAGTTCAACGAGGCAAGCAGAAGATCATGGTCAGCGAACTTGCTGTCCGCCTAGGCAGAGACTACCGAGCACAACTATCCATGGTCCTCCTCTTCCGTACTCTCAACGGCCACGAAGCTGCAGTTGGCCAAACATGGGTCTACATCGTGCGCATATTACGAAATCTGTTCGTCAACGCTCTCATCAGAATGCCAGACCAACAGACAAAGCTGTCGGAACTTGCGTCCATACCTCTGCAGCCACCCTCACAGATAATCGAAAAAGACCGCTTGAGCGACAGTGGCCTACTCAGCACATTTACATCCTATCTCTCCTCCTACGCCGCCGACGACCCACCCGAACCCTCTGAAGAAGAAATGGAAAACACAATGTCTTCTGTCGATTGCATCGAAGCCTGCAACGTCAACCTCGTCCTTTCAAACCTCTTGAACCTTCCCATTCCACAACTCGAAAAGTTGGTTAATGCCCTGCTTTCCGAGATGCCGGACGCACCCTCTCCGGTTGTAGTTGTGAAGCCCGACGTTCGGCCCGCACCCGTAACAGCCCGTGTCAATGGCACTCGAACCACAAAACACGGCGGCCCAGAATACGACCCAGGTAGCCTTTTCCTCCTCGAACTTGCCACACGCCTCACACTTCGCGACGAAGACAGTCTTACAGCAGCTGGCGAGAGCGTAACAAATGCGCTCCAATCCGCCGTCCGCAATGCAGCAAACTTTCATCCCACCGCTACATCACGTATTGTAAACTACCTGCTTGACCTGTTGAGGCACAGCTACGACCACGACTTTATGCGCGCTCCCGTCGTCCTCCATGCAATTTCATCCTTCAATGACGCAACCTTGGTTCAAACGGCATCCGCAGTAATGAGAGGCCTCAGCCTTGCCATCGCCGAGCCAGGCCCGTTGCGGAGCGACATAACGGCGAGCCCGGACTTCTGGTCCATCCTGCAGCGTCTCCACCTCCATAAAAGCGAAGCGGACAACGTGTTTGCAATTCTACAGAAGCTTACAGACGACTCCTTCTTTGCTTCCCCGCAACCACAACTTCAAACTAAATCAGAGTTACCAGGGAAGACATGGCGCGGCATTAACCCTAGCTCATACACTCCCGCCATGCAACTTAGCACCTCCTTCGCCACCGCTGCGTCAGTCCCGGGAAGCATAATCGAACAACGCCGTGACCTTGCGCGTTCACGCGGCCAGAAACCAAGACCCCCACCACCGGAGCAGGCAGCAATCGTGCAGAGGGCGTTAAAGGCCCTCAGTGTGATGCATGAATTGTCCGGGCTCGCGCCAAGACTAGTTACTCAAAGTCACCTGAGTAGAGCGGAGGCGTGGAGAGCATACTGGGGCGTCCTATTCCGCGGCTTAGTGGCAGAGGTTTGTGTCTCTGCATGTCGAGAACTGCGAAATCGTGGCGTGAGCATTTTGCTGCGTGTGTTATTGTCTGAGGATCTAGTGAAGATAGAGGATGTTAATGCTGTTGACGAAGGAACAGACGCAGCCGACAATGATTTGGCGGATGAAGAAGGGGAAGAGGATGAGAAGCCGGTGTATGCGAAGAACGAGTGGACAGCCATCTTCGCAGAGGTGCTTTTCCCGCTTGTTGCAAGACTGTTGAAGCCTGAGGTTCACAAGGTTGATCAGTTAGGAATGGGTGAAACGAGGATGATGATGGTCACTGTACTTTGCAAGGTTTTCTTGCGCTACTTCGAATTTCTGGCTAAAATCCCGGCGCGGACGGTTATTGTCGATGAACCGCTATCACTAACTACGAAGCCGGGTGATGGTAATGATGAGAAAGCAGAACCCCAAACGCGCCAAGTCGAGAAGAAAGAATATTTCATCGTCACAATCTGGATACGGACATTGGAATTGCTTGATCGACTAATGAATGCTGCTATGGGGACGAAGGAAGGCGAGGCGCTTGAAGAGGCAGTGGCAGAGGGGGTGAAGAATGTCTTACTTGTACTTGGGGATGGCGGTTACCTCTCTAGGCCGGAGAGTGGGAGTGAAAAAGCGGTGGGAGGTGGTGAGCATGAAGAGATCGAGATGAAGGAGCACTTATGGAGGGAGACAGATAGGAGGCTTGATAGTCTTTTGCCAGGGTTGATGGCAGAGATTTTTCCTGTGAAAGAAGTGCAGGAAGCAGGTGGGGAGAAGAAGGCAGAACTGTAATTGGCAAGACAATGTTTGTGCACATAAAGCGGTTTAGTTAACACATGAGTCGTCATTGGTCATGGTGACGATGAACATGAGAGACGAGGACCGGTGAGTGCTGTGTGTACCAATGGTTTGGATAGTTTTGGACTCTTCGCGTCGGCGTTGAGCAATACAAGCAGCTGCGTGTGGTGCAAATCATGGTACTCATTGTTGACCATCTCGAATTTTTCCAGCAGCTCAACATTTGTTGCTCTATGCACGACCTAGCTAACATAAAGCGAAACGTACTGAGGACGTCGATTCCAAAACCTATAGGACTGTAGACGTACATGATATCCTGACTTGTCGGAGTTCAGTTGGCATAGTGTATTTCGCAGCATACAGCTGGACGGGTGGTTGAGACGAGAAAGCTGGCCGAAGCTGACGTGTGTCACAATGAATAAGCCGGCCATTTCTTTTGGTTGCCGTTGCGATGCAGTAGGCGTCATTTAAGTTTTAGTCCTACTTGATTTTCACAGAGAAGCAGTTGGCCGGCCTTCTAGAAGAGTTTCCGTCCACCACTGGCCATGTTGTTTTCCTACATAGGCTTGTATGTAAGAAGTGCATGAGGGCTGCCAATAGAGGGTGAATTAGGCGTGGTTCGAGCATGATTTCTGGTAGGGTGATGCCTCGGCCTCTCCTGTTCATCCCTTTTTGGGTGTGGATCGATCAAGCAATGCCCTAGGCCACGCCGCTCCATCAGCCACAGACCTGTTTGTCAGCTCATCAGACGGTGGAAATCCGTCGAATATTCTTGTTGGCAAACACTCAGATATTTATCCAATATCTGGAGAGAGTATTCAGTCCTGGCATCTCTAAGGCTATGTGCTGGATGCGGCATATTATCGCGAGGGACTTATGATCGTCGCGCTGGAGGTTGATGATGAGGCAATTCGACGGCTTATTGGGATAAACTTCAGCCACAAAAATGTGTGCGTGGCTTTTCGGAAATGTGGTGTGCGCATTTTGTTTCATGAGCGTTGATCTCCCATAACTGCTCTTCGCATCGTCATAACGATTTTTTCCTCTCTCGGCTTTCCAGGTAGTTGGATGCTTAAGTCATATTTGTAGTAGTATTGCTGAGGCTCATGAGAACGGAGTAGCATTCCCATGCAGCATGTGAAACGCAACGTGACTGCGGTGCAGGTGGAGTAAATAATCAATGCCACGTCTTGGTGGCAGCTGAACGCTTTGTGATTTGCTCAATTAGGCATAGCAGTATCTCGCAATCCTTGTTAGCAAAGTGTTGGTGGGTCAACAGCAACACTGTCCACCATTCACAGGCATGTTCGGCCTGCAAGTGTTCTGGGTCCCAAAATAAACTCGCTTGTGGCTAAACCCTAATGGTGTTCGAGATGGAATCGTCCCTTGGATGTAAGGAGACTGGGGCTGAACAACCCTTGAAATGTTAGTGGCATCCCTTTTCAAACAACAAACATACGCGGCGACAGCATCTTTCTTGTCTACATTACTTTGTTCTTTCTCATCATCGCTGCCAGTGGCATCAAGCAATAATTATTTTCCAATTCCTGAGGCATAGGAAGCGGAGTTTATGATCGCCACCTAGCGAGATAACTTTGGGACAGCTTTCTAATACCAGGTCGCTCATTTCAGCTATTGCTCATCGGTTTCTACGAATCCAGAATAACTCCATCAGCATCAACAACACTTCGTCGATTTTACTTCAAATTTGGACTTGTCTTATCCTTTGCTATTCGGAAAACGTGCTGTGCATGATTGGTGTTGACACGAATTGTTAATACCGCTGCTGAGCTTCGAACACTTCAAACTGTTCATCATCAACATTTTAATTTTAACTTCTTGAGTCGACTAAAACATCGACAAACTGGCTCAAGGAGCCTACAATTCAATGTTCAAGCCGGTTCGGGCCCCGAAGGAGGGCCGTTCGCCTCCCGGATTACTCTACACTGGTCCGACTCATGGCTCTCGAGCCAAATTTTCACAACGGCAGGTGGCGGTTGTGCTTATTGTAGCTGTCTGCATTTTGATGGGTTACTTCGTACTGAACTCTGAAGGTGGCACAATCTCGTCGAGTTCGACGACTGTTGTCTCCAAACCAGGTTCAGGTGGTCTTGGCGATGCTTTACTGAACGAAAATACTCAGTTCCCTCCGGCTGACGCCAATGTGCACGAGGTACATGCTGAGATCCCGACGAAGGACGAGAAGCCAAAATTCAAGGTCCAAGAGGATCTGTATGCCAATGACCAGTCAAAGGACCATGTCTACAAACCAGTAAAAGAACCATTGGAGGATATTTACCAGCAACCTACCACTCAACCACCAATCGAGAAAATCAAGCAAGAAAAGCAGGATGTCGAAGACGAAATCAAATCATCCACTTCAAAGACATGGAAGCCAAAAGGCAATGATAAAGTCACACATGGAGACAAATCTGCCCCAGCTCCTGCTCGTGAGAAATGGTCCGACAGACCACAATTCGAAAAGGCCCTATCGAAAGTGGTTTCAATGCTCCCAGATGAGGTTCACATGCGTGAGTTAATCCGACCGGTCGAAATTTCGGGCAAAGAACGAATGAGGGAGATGGGATTGAGAACGCGAGCGTACAAGATGTACTTCGAAGCTTGGGAGGATCTGCACATGACTGAAGATTCTGAAGGAGCCACATATATCCGCGACGATGTTATTCAGTACCTCCGAAGCCGCCAGCAATCGACTGGCGACGATGAATCCAGCGAAGAGGGCATTGATGGCATGAATCTTGCGCAGACTATCCGGTCATACGAAGCGTTCAGGTCGTTTCTGCAGAAGTTTGCAAAACTGCTCTTTCCATGGACAGCGCCATACTTCAGTGACCACATGACTCTCCATTCGTCTTTCAAGAAGGGTGGACGAGGTATTGTTCTTACCGTTGGAGACGATCAAGCACCTTACCTGTTAACGACAATCTACACATTTCGACAGCTTGGTTGCACCCTACCAATTGAAGTCATGTATTTGGGTGATCAGGATCTTGGCGAAGATTATCGAATGGAATTGGAGAGTTTGCCTGGTGTCACGACCCGAGACATTGCTCAAATGACTGATGACAAAGGCTGGAAGCTTGCTGGGTGGGCAGCCAAGCCATTTGCTATCCTGCTTTCGAGTTTCCGTGAAGTCATTTTCATCGACGCCGACTCTTTGTTCTTCCACAATCCAGAAGTCTTGTTCGATGACCCAGATTACGTGAAGCACGGTGCTCTGTTCTTCCGAGATCGACTAATTATGCCTGAGAGCAAGAAACGATGGCTACAGCAAGTGCTACCAAAGCCTATTCCAAAGCTGGCCAAGCAATCTCGGTTCTGGACTGGCGAGTCTGGTCACATGCAAGAATCAGGCGTCATAGTGGTTGACAAATGGAAGCATTTCATCTCGATGATGCTGGTAACTAGACTGAATGGACCCGATCGTGATGGTAACAAAGAGAAGGGTATTGTTGGTGTGTACGACATGATGTACGGTGACAAGGAGACCTTCTGGATAGGATTTTTGCTAGCGGGAGATGAAGAATATGCGTTCCACGCAGGTGATGCCGGTATCATGGGAGAGATCGAAGAGAAGGACAAGAAGAAAGAGCTGAAGAAGAGAGGCGAGCCAGAGGAAGCAGAGATTAAAGGCCCTGAAGACAAAAAGGAAGAAGCCGCCAAGGAGAACGACCAGGCTGAGCTGGGATTCCCGGACACGGATAGTGCTATTCTTCAAGACGTGGTAATTGACGAAAACCCAAGCAACTACACCATCTGTGCACCTCAATTGCTCCATCTGGATGCTGCGGGCAGACCTCTTTGGTTCAATGGTTGGCTATTACACAACAAATTTGCCGATAAGACCAAGAAACGCTTCGCCAACTTCGATCACTACCTTGTTGAACCCCGAGATATTCGTGAGCCAGGAGCTTGGCAACTGGCAGAAAGTAACATGTGTTGCTTAACAACAGATGCTGACAAAAAATTTGAGTTCAGCAAGAAAGAAAGAGAGACTCTTCAAATGATCTTGAGTCGAGCTCATGAGATGGGAATGGGAGATCAGCATTGATCGACGACGAACAGACGAAGATAGAGAGCACGACTGTATAGAATCGATGGCGTACCTGGCGTTCGTGGCTACAAGAGAGCTCTGTAGGCAGGGATATTCTGAATTTGGCTGTTTGATATATCAGATTTAACACTTCAATTGAACACCTTTTTACTTCAGTCACGTATTGTGACAGCTTGAATGCTTTGTTTCTACCATTTGGTCGTCCTGGTGGTGAATCGGAATGTCATGGTTGCACCCACACAAATTTTACATAAGCAAAAGCTGATTGGATGGAGCAGATGAGGAAACACTGCAAGAGGGCGCACAGCGTGCGGAGATCAACGATTGGCAATGGTCTCTTTCAATCAAACGCGCATTTGCTCTGACATACTTTATCTGTCACAGAATATTGAATTCAACCATCAGTTTCCTTTCGGTTGACAAGAGTGCGTGTGTGAGTCCGCAATCACTATCACTAATACTAGTGAATACCACTGAAGGGTCTTGCAATGCATACCAACCAGCCCGCCGGTCTTCCCTGCTCCAACTCATCTGCCTCCTTCTGGCACTCGGAGCCAAATGCTTTTCTCTATGGCCATCGGACAACAGCAGATTTGCCGGCCAAGGCCGATATTGTCATTGTTGGCAGTGGTATCACAGGAGCATCAGTAGCTCGTTTCTTAGCAGCCGATTCGCGTGCGTCAAAGCTGTCAATTGTCATGCTTGAAGCAAGAGAAATTTGCTGGGGTGCTACAGGTCGTAATGGTGGTCACTGCCAACCGTTGTTGTTCGACCGAACTCCAGATGTTGCTGGCTTCGAAGTGAAGAATGTTCATGCGGTTAAATCTTACATTGACGAGCACAATGTCCCATGCGAGTGGCGGTCTGTTACAGGTTGTCGGTCCTTCTGGACAGCCGAAAGTTTCAACGCTGCCAAGACTGAGGTCGAGCAACTGGCGAAGGCTAACAAAGACCTTGCTTCGAAAGTCAGTCTGATTGAACATGGTGATGCGAAGACGATGAAGCAGCATCGTGTCAACCCTAACGCTAAAGGCGTCACACTGACCCAAGGTGCAGGCCAGTTGTGGCCTTACAAATATGTCACATTCATCGTTGAGAAGCTCGTTCGGGAAAGCATGATCAACGTTCAAACCAACACACCTGTAAAGAAGATCGAAACTATGACGGACTCTCAGTATCGACAACAGCTTACTACGCCTCGAGGTCAAATATCTGCTCGTCATGTCATTCTTGCAACCAATGGCTACACCTCGCATTTACTAAACGGCTTCACTGACCTTATAGTGCCCGTTCGTTGCGAAATGTCTGCGCTGCATCCTCCGCCAGGCTCCGAACGTTTGCCAAACTCATATGGCATGGTTGGTTTCGAGAACGGAAACATCGATCATGACGACTACCTAATTCAGCGTCCATTCTACGATTCCTCAAACGGAGATGGTACACGAAGAGGAGGTCACCTAATGTTTGGTGGTGGCCGAAGCTTTGCCATGTACAATTGCATAGGTGAAACGGACGATGACATTGTGGACCCCGGCGAGGCCGACTATCTGCGAAGAGCACTTCTTCAAATGCTCGAACTGGAAGGTGAGACCGAAGGCATGAAAGAGCTGAAGGCCAGCCATCAATGGACCGGTATCAAGGGCTACTCGAGGGATAACATGCCATGGGTGGGCAAAGTGCCAAGTCAAGAGAACAATGAGTCTTTCGAAAACGGGTTGTGGCTATGTGGTGGCTACACAGGTCATGGCATGCCCAATGCAACGCTTTGTGGGAAGGCTGTGGTGGAGATGGTGCTTGCGGAAGAGCAAGGCAATACCAACTACGAGTCGATTTGTGAGAAGTTGGTCAAGGATCAAGACATCCCACAAATTTACCTCATCACACATGACCGTCTCAAGGCTGCACATGGTCTGCCGTCGGTTGTGGAACAGGATGCTGCTGGTGGAGTACATGCAGTGGCATCACTAAAGAAAAAGCCAAATGAGCCGATGGCCGTCAGAACCTCGAAGTGCACATCCATGTGAGTTGATAATCAGTGTCACCGGCTGCCTTTTACCAAAATCAATGGCTGCTTAAAGGCTTATGGCTACGCCAATTGCGCTGTCTCGCAATAACGGTGAGCATGGTGATGCTGACTATGACGCTTGACTCGGTTTGCATGTACTGGTGCTAGCGCTATCCACCATCCAATACATACAATAAATAAACCCTACTATCATGTTTCATCCTCCTCGGTTGCTGTTCTGACCAAACTTTTCTCGAGTCGACCCTTGCCTACAGTGCTCCCCACTGTGTCCCGTCTCGGCACATGTGTAGTCCCATTGCACATGCCTTTTCCCTGTTGTTCCCTTTAAGTTTCTCATGCCAAGCGATTAAATATACACAAGCAACCAAGTATCGTCTGCGCGAGCCATGACAACAGTTCGCCGAACCCGATTGTAGACCCTTGAACATGCAAGCTCCTGAAACGAACTCAATCCAGCAACCCGATCATAAAGGATCGTCAACTCGGCAATGGAAAACACCTCAGCAGTGATGATTCCGTATTTCGCAAGATTTGAATCTTGAGTTGGACGGGCATTGTCCGCTAGAAACCGAACTCAGTTATGGACGCAAGAATGTGAAGGAGGTGACTTACTTGATAACGCCGAGATGTGGTCAGACTGAGGAAGGCGGATGCTGTGAGCTTTGTGCAGGCGTTGCGAAGTTCAAGTGGTTGGGGTAATTATCACCGTCCTTGACAAACAGATGAGAGCTTGCTATACTTGGATGTTGAACGAGCAGAAAGAATGAAATCAACACGAACGGCCATCTTCATATGCTTTTTCGTCGTCAACGTACGTGCGCTTGCTATAGTATGCACCATAGTGTCCTCGCGGTGTTTGAGTTGACTAAATATGAATTGTAACTCGTTGAGGTCGCCAGCAGGTGACTCAAAGTACTTGATGCGCCGACTTGACTCTTGCCTCAGCTGGCGCTACATTTTGTCCTTTACTGGCGGGCAGTGAATGTGTATTGTAATCGGGAGATTCAAGTAAGTTCTGCTGACTAGACTCTAGGTGTCTAGCTGGGTTGAATGCTTGTTTGACCACGGGTGTCTCAGCGGGTCAAATGGTACAAGCGGATACAAGACGCGCAAAGGCTTCGTAGATAGGTCGACAGTGTAAGCAACGTCATATGGTTATATGTGTAACATTGGCTGTAAAGTGCACCCATCACTATGGGTCCCAAGAGATCTAGCAAAGGTCCACGCTATTTTATGGAAAGATTCGAAGTTAGATGGATTGAATTGATTTCGTCGTGCAATTGGCCCTAACAGGAATATAGGGTGGATGAAGTGTGTAGGATCATGCATCTTTAGAAAGCCGGACTGCAAACCTCATCTAGCCTCCAGATGATTATTCTGTAGTCAGGGAAAAAGCTAGAGCAGGTGGAGCAGATTCTCATACAAGGGCTAGAGGGTACGGAAACAGTACCAGAAACAATCAGATTCTGAGAACGAAGGTTTCCAGGCACCTTGAACCTTGCAAGTCTATGGTTGTATAGGTGCAACAATATGTGAACCACAAACTGCCTATTGAATTACAATAGCGTCCGGTTTCCTGACGACTGGAATTTCATTCAAGAAGTCCTGTACAGTGACACAGTTACACAAAGAGACATCTGGGATAATTAGGGAGAGTATGCCGATCCTTTCCCAACGTTCGCCCGCAGACACAGATGCGACCTTTCGTAACGTCACAAATCGAGCACGTGCATGTACAGATGTAGCCTCTGTGCCGGCAAAAACCAGGACACTAATGAGCTCCCCAGAATGGTGCTTGTCTGCCCACTCGTCCTCTGTCATCTGGACTGAAAGTCCGATAAAATAAAGCCGGCCTGCTATCCGGTGCCATTTTTTGTCCCAATCAGGGCTTTCTGCCTGGTATCGCTCACGGCCAGACCTGCCTGCGATCCGGGCCCATCTCCACGCTTTCTTGGTTCTTTCACGGTAGAAGTACTTTAGTAAATGAGGACTCTTGATTTTGATTAAAGTGGGGTTTTCCCTGTTCAGGTCATCGATTGAACATTTGTTGAGCAGCCAAATAGACGTTGGCCGATCTGGATTGAGGAGATATATGTTTGCAGCCCAGAGGAAGCGCAGGCCCTCCAGCATAACAATATCGCTCATGTAAGCGCTGTGTTCGTAGTTGGGAGGCGCACGCCAGCTGACGGGGCCGTCCCATCCCGCCCAAGTCCACGATGGCAGGTGGTCCCTTCGCCGATACAGCTCCGATGAGAACAAATGGAAGTCAGAGCCGGCGCGGTGATACCACGAAGCTATTGACAAGGCAAAGGTAATATGAGGACCAGTCTCGCCTCCGGCAATGCGATCCATCCATATTGGAATTCCGTGCAGCAAGTGTAGTAGTTTGTTCTGCTTATACATGCCGAGTATGCCTAGGAATGCTGGTAGCGCATCTGTATCGTGGCTCAACTTCCGTTTCGAAAACGCACGAATGTGCTCGTCAAGGCCTCTCAATTGCGCTCGTGCAGTCGCCTCATAGCGGATTGGGAACCCGTAATCTCGGCGATAGTCGTCGTCTTTTATGATGACCAAGTCGTCCTGGTCACTCAAGCTTCCGCCACTGTAAGCGTCACCCTTGAAAATTCCGGTCAACATAAAATCAGCCATCCGAAGTTCAGAGTCCTCATCGCTGGTTGTTGGTTTTACAAAGAGGGGCATGTTGGCGCTCTCGTGAGTGGCCATACTACAACATTCCCAATAAACCTGATGTTGGGTAAAGACAATGCGGCGCCTGGACAAGATACCCTCTTGATAGGTCCAGCCTCGCGTCCAGTAGTCTGACTGTAGAATGTCGTAACGAGGATCTGGAAGCATCGATAGGAGCAGGCTTCCGCTATCAAGCTTGTACTTTGGTTGTGGTTTCCGGAGGGTTGATCGAACACCTGGAAGACCATGGCTTGCTCCAGAGCCAGCTGCCGCTACTATGGTAAAATCAGCTTGCTCATAAATGATATCCATCCTTGAAATCAAGTAAGCCTTTTCTGCATCGTCGGATTGGTTAATGCACACCCGGTCGACCCACAGATATTGCAATCCCAACTCCCTTGTAACTACGGTTGCATCAAGCACAGTAGCAGGCCAGTCTTTTTTATCTGCTGAATCCGAGCCCCACACATAGCTGAGAGCAGCATATGCGGTCCCCCAAGGCCGTTTTTCCACTACAGGAGGGCTCGCAGTGCAGTTAATAACGCGGAATTCTTTAGTGATAGGTTCGCGGGATTTCTGCGGACCGCAAGCACTGCGGTGGTTTTTTCGACAGGTGTTGAGCCATACTTGGACAAGACTGAGATCAGCTTTATCAAAGAGCTCTCGCGCACGAAGTAACACATTGGGATCAGTGTCGCGAGATTCGTCCGCTTGCAAGCGATAGATCGCTCCAGCAGCCGGAATATCCTTTTCTAGCCAGTTTTCCTCGTGGCCGTCTGGTGGAATATGCTCATCATCCGGAACAACAGCCATAAAGACCGTATCTTTGATCTCATTCCATATTCCGCTGTCTTGTAGTTCATCACGCTGGAACATCCAGCTTTCGCTGCTACGAAAAGCAAGAAGTTTGTAGCGCTCAAAGCGTTCAGGCAGAGCCCTCAATGACCGGAAAAAACAGCATAGCTGGCACTTGGAAGGTCTCGACAGTCGGTCTTGAAAGTGGTGTATTATTTTTGCATCTTTGTAGAAATACCTTCCATCTGGGGCGGTTTTGAGATCGTCTTCAAGAGTTATAGACCCTTCCTTAACTTTCTGGTACTCCTTAGAAGCCTCTTCAAAGCTTTTGTCAAGGTCAAGCTTCTCACATTGTGCACACAATTGAGATGATGTACTAGCAGAAATTGGTTCCTGTTGTTGAGGTATCTGTTGTCGCAAGGACAAGGGATGTTGAGTGTCTAATGCGATGAGTTTGCTACTAGAGTCTTTGGAGTGAAGGTGTCTAACACTCTCGTTGGCGTCAATCTTTGGTGTGGTCGGATTTTCCGGAAGGTCTTCTGATCTTTGTTGCAAAGGATGTCCTAAGTAAGCGTTTGTGACGATTAGGCTACAAGTGGTCTGGCCTTCTTCAATCTGGTCTCTGATGAGTGTGTCATTTCTGGTGACGTTGAAATGTTTAGTTCGTTTATTACCCTCAGCGCGATGGCCGTCTTGAGCGCGTTTGGCAGTTCTAGTAATCTTGCCATCTCCTGTGGAGTTCATCATGTTTACTGAGCTGATGCTGGAAAAAGCAACGCGTTCTGAACGGGTTGTTGACTGCGCTTAGATTGTCACGACGTGCTTTTGACGATGGCATCGAGGTTTTGTAGGACACGATTTCGACGTAGGTTAATTATGGATGAGTAGAGAACATTTGTGCTGGTTACGATGTTGTTGAGGAGATTGTCTTTGAACAAATATGGTCAGTTCATGGAGTAACAGGAAGAGTCAGGTGTGATATGCCAGCCTGATCGTAACGAGGCAGAGACAACCACGACTACAAGAGGCTAGCGCACGAGTTGTAAACCAGTTGGAGGACCTTGTTAGACGCCAGCCTGATCACAACTAGGCAAACAAGATAATCAAGCTTCCTTTTGGTTCTATCAGCCCATCGAGTCAGCCCATCTAAGTTAACCCTAGTCTATTCGAATAGGTTTTCGAAGACAAGAACCCAACTGTCAGGAATGCCAAGTCTGAGAAGATGACTATTGCGAAGGCCCAACGGCCCTGCCAAGCCGGGTTCTCGGCTGGCACCGGAGAGTGAGCATGCGCCCTCGAACTTTAAACTCGTCACAAAGTCAAGTACATCCTGAGACCATAAATTACTCACTGTTCTATCTACGCGTGAAGAAACAATAATCTAGCTACTTCATATCAGTCATTGACAGATATCTGTTGGTGATCAAGGGAACATTTTGAAGCAACAACCATAGATTTTGACTAAATTCCAGCAAGAACAATTCATCCATTAATCAATGATCGGATGCTGAGTCATGGCAGAGATAAATGTAAACGGAAGACAAGGTTTGGGCTGTCACTCGGTTTAATGGATATTTGGCAAAAATGCTCAAGTCCGCTCGCCTCTTGGTATTTTGGTCGCGGAAATGGGCTTAAAACCGCCTGAAAACAGACACTCCAATTAGACGGAATCTGATCGCTTCAGTTCGCAACAACCCGACATTGTGTTCAATAATCTTTCGAGAGGCCCGCATTTGCTATCCAGGTGTAGTTCAAAATCTTTATCTACTCATCCCCTCTTCGAGTCGATCATTTCAATTGAAATATTGTTACGCCAGACATTTGCTCAACTCGCCCTGCAGTCTTATTTTGCACATTTCGAATAACGCCCAGCTTAGAAAACAATATAATCGGGAGTATCAGCAGATGCGATACTTGACCCATGATGAGTGGCCGGTACAAATATCAGCATTTGTCTGCAACCACCCCTTCCATCCGAACCTTAAAATTACAACGTTCGAGTCATAAAGGTGAACTTCATGCCACAATCTTAGAGTTGAGTCTGGAAGAGGCTGCTGGCAGGTTTAACGCTATATCGTATACATGGGGAACTGACGACCCATTGTACAAAATCTGGATCGACGGCAAATTCATACTTCTGCGACGTAACATCTGGAATTTCCTCAAGCATTACCAAGAACTCGATGTCCAAGACCCTCCATTAGGGCTTTGGGTTGACTCGATATGCATTAATCAAGAAGATACTCAGGAGAAAAGTACTCAAGTCATGCAGATGAGGCAAACTTTCCAGCAGGCGCAAAAAGTCTTGATCTGGTTAGGTGATGCTAGTATGCAAAATCCATTGGTGGATCATTATCGACACTACAAAATGTATGCAACAGGGGTTTGCCTCACTTGGGAAGATTATTTGACAGGAGCCATACCCACAGATGCTCCAAAATCTTCGTCCAATCCTATAAAAGATGCTCTTCATAGGGTGCTTCATAGTAGCTACTGGCGTCGGCTATGGATTATTCAAGAGATCGCATTAGCACAATCTATCGCGATTATCATAGCAAGTTGGACAATTAACATAGATGACCTTCAAAGTATGACCATGTACCGCTTAAGGCAATTGTTCGATGGGTTGGACGGAGAAATATTTACCTTCTCGCCTGAGCACTCCGATGTCATGGTGATCCAAAATCTCATTGAGCTTTATCAAGAAAAGGAGAGAAAGAGACTCAGTCACCTAACGCTCGATTTCCACGAACATCTATGCAAAGACCCTCGAGACAAAGTTTTTGGTCTGCTTGGTCTTATGGATGCTGCTCACATGATCCATGTCGACTACAATCGTACTAATGAAGAGGTCTTCGTGCAAGCGGCACAGTGTCTCGCAATGGAGGACACTGATAGAGGCTTCCCTCATCCTAGTGGTGGTTTTCTGATGCGGGAATTGAAAGTAAACCCGACAAGCTGCGCTACTTTCATGGCTTCGAAAATGAGCAAAGGTGAGCCATCAACTAGCTTGGATACTGAGGTCGATGTTCGTTGGACAGTTCGTGCAAAAAATCGAATCACAGCCTGCAATAATTCACATGTTGAATGCCCTGATCATACACAATTTCCACTTGAGAACGGAATGCAGTGTCTCGAACGAATTGTAGACCATCAATCAGAAGAGACATCAAAGACTCTGGATGACCCAGATATCTTCGAATGCGTTTTTGACAATATGGATACCGCTATAGTACTTAGCAAGAACGGAAACGGAACAATAACTTGCGAGTGCTTCGCTCATCAACACAAGTATCCTGGTAGTAACACCCGCCCAACAGCACATCTTTCAACTGATATAAGCTTTCGTCTTAACAAGCGCATGGCGGATCATACTGAGCAGATTTTCAGATTACTGCAAGGGCAGGTCGAAGCATTACTGCTTCCATGCTCAGTGTTAGAGCTAGTACATTTGGTTCATCAGCATCGTGCATTCAGTCAGGATGTGCTGGCAATGCAGAGAGATATAGATATGGCTGCCGGTATTCACCGCCTAGCAACACTGAATTCATAGCTTCGAGGTTTTCTAGATGAGATCCGAAGTAGTGAGCTCACAAGGTTTAGAAACGTAAAATTTGGGATATACAGAGAAGTGTCTTAATGTAGCAAGCTCTCCTAAAGTAGAGTACTTTTCTATAATAAAGAATGCAACTTTTTGACAACATAAGCTATCTACCTGCTAGATCTGGTAGAAAGCGCACTTGTTTGGTTTTCACGTTGTGACTTTTGACCTGTCTTCATTTCACATGCAGGCTGACTTCAGCTAAAGGAGAAGTAAAATTTACGATTTGAACAGAATTTGAACGCTTCTGGGTGGTTTTTTAGTCTTGAAAAAGCGGACACTCCAAATGCACTAAAAAAGGACATCGCAGTATGGAAACATAGACCAATACAGGCAATATCAACGAGATTTTCGGTAATTTCAGCCGGCAACATTTTGGCCTCAGCTCGAACAATACTGCTCCAGGAGAACCCAAATCTCGAAAGGCGTCCAAAAGTACGATGGTGGCGACAAATCAAACTCTATCGAATCGCTATGATCGAGACTGGTGACGGAACAAAAGACCGTGCTTGGAGATGTACTTAGACTGCAACTGCGGATCAGTTGAGTTCCATCATGTTAATGCCATAAATCTCTCTTGGCCGTGGCTGATACGATAGTCCGAGTGGCCTCTCATCGGACCCTGCTCGTATAAGAAGGCGGCGAACCCAATGAGACATTCCTCGAGGGCGCTTTGGCTCTTCGTGGGCCCGACTCAAACTGTCTTAAATTCTCCTGTGTCAGAGAGGGGCGTGTCGCTCTGTATGGCTTATGGTTCCTACGCTGTTGAGTAGAACGCGTGGTTGTGCTTGATACACCGCTCACATCATCGATTCGTCGCTGCTCCATCCCAATCATACCTGACACTTCCCTCGCCATTTTGTGGTGATTCTGCGAGCACTCTTTACTGGTAGTAGAGTTGACAGGTGTGCTACGCTCCACATATGCCCTCGTAGTCGTACTGCAGTCGTCGCAGTGCTGTGTGTAAGTGAATACTTCGGTGTTCTGCTTAGGTCGAGGGGTTTTGGTGCGCCGGGGGACGGGCATTGCGAAAACATCCTCGTCACCTAGCCAAGTTCCAACAACGTAGTCGTCTAGTCGATAGGCTGACTGGTAAGGTCGAGCAACTGCAACTTGCGGCTGTTGAACTTGTACCACAGACTGGTTGTACACATTGTAGGTATTGTACGCTGGCTGCTTGTATATGTCAGTCAGTCTTGAATTAAAGGCTGGAATTGCAGTGTTTGGTTTAGTTCTAGCTAGGGTTGGAAGTGAGCAGTTGTCATTATGGAGCTGTTCTGTTGAGCCACAGCAGCCCATATTTGGAGAGATCAGAACTCAAGGTCGAAAGCCTTTGCCCAGACACTGCTTTTTTTAGTACGAAAGGAGCAGTAAGTGTAGGAATTGCTGTTTTGAACTGGAAATTTGACATCTCAGAAAGAAGGACTCAGCCTGATTCTGAAATGGGTTGTATTTTCTTATGCTTGTATGTATCTGTAAGAAACCTTAACAACTACTAGTGTCACATCGGAGCAGATTCTCGGAGCAGATTCGTCTTCAGGTAACACCAATTGCAAATGAGTACATGTTGAGGGTTGCGTGGACGGCCGCTGCATTATGCAGAGTTGCAGGTAACACGGAGACGAGCCGGGAGTATCCTCCTATCTGGGTATGGCCTTGCATATTCGAATGGTGCCTGACTGTGCATCGACTTGAGGCACTGCCATGTCTGCATGTAACTGCGATAGTGGGTGCGAGTAATTGCAGCGATTTGAGAGCTGTGTTGCAGAAAAGCTAAGACACGAAGGGAGCCAAACCAGGCAAACTAGAGCACTCAAGGATCACTTCGACTGCTTGGTGAAGCAGGAAATAACTAGCCTGTACATTATTTTGCGCCCTACTTCGCCCAGATACGAGATTGTGCCTTTTGCTTATGCATTGCATGCACTAAAGTATCAGACCCTTGCCACCACAACACCGTTCCAGTAGGCAGTTCACCCAAAAGTCATGAAAAGAATTGGATCGGTGCGCTTCCACTGTTAGTGTTTGGAACCCCGAATGGCCAGACTGTCTTGGCGCTCAATGGCTGCTGCGCCGTCAGAGAAAAATGCCTGAACCATGTAAGATCTGCACTCATGGTTCGTAACTTTCTATTGCGGGGCAGCTCATCCCAGCTTCAGACCACAATCTCATCTAGTATCTTTACTACTTGCGAATTAAATCCATGCTGTATCTTCACGCTCGTGCCAGCGCTGGTCTCATGATCTGTCCAATGTATCCCATAGGCATCCCCACCCTCAATGCATGTTTTGACAGCCGCAGCGAATTTATCACCGGCCTCGGCTCGAACGCCTGCAAGCAGAGAAGGCTCGCTATCAAGGAGGCGTGGTCTGATTGTGCTGGTGGATAATGGAGAGCGATCGATGTCGTTTTCGATATCCATAATGGAAACGATAGGCTTCCAATAAGCTATCTCTATGAGCACGATGCCGAAGCTGTAAATGTCAAATGTCTTGCGATAGTACTGCGGAGGCTTATTAAACTGGGCGTCTGGGTGCAAGTACGCCTCCATTCGACCGAACTTTGGTTTGGGTGCAGAAGACTCATCCCACCGCGCTCTCCTGGAAAAATCGAAGCCGGTGAGGTACGGTTCACTTAGTTGTAGATTGCTGTCATCTAACTGGAAAAGTAAGATGACCTCGCTACGGATGGCTTTGTGGAGCCAATTGACGGAATGCAGGTACAGCAGACATTTGGCGATGTTCTGCGATAGTGCCACTCGCTGTGATAGCGATGGTCGAGGTAGCTGCTTCATTGCTTGGAGCAAATTGATTGGCCGAATATCGTTGCTGATGTGTTGGGGCCTTTGAGAGACAACAGCGACTTTAGCTCGCTGACTCTGATCATTGGATAGAATACAGTACCCAAGACAAGGCGGTATCCGAAATTCGTCCGGTTTTCTCGCTTTCAACAGTGCTGTTAGTTCCTCGATGAGTGAGAGTTGTGAGTTGCTCGAGCGAATATTCGAAGGTTGTTGATGATGCCAAGTCAGCCAAACTTCCTTCGATGTTTGGTCAGAGTCAACGAATTGGGCAAGTTGATGTACATTTTCCGAAGATGGCTCGTCCTGTAGTTGAATCTGAGAAGCAGGAATAAGAAGAGAGGTCCTGTTTTTCGATGTCTCATCAAGCAATGTCGTGTAGAATGCCTTGAAAGACGCTAGATCTCCCAATTCGGTGTTTTGTGTTTGCTGCCACCTGGATCTCGCGGTAGACTCTTGTCGTGACAAGTACGCAGCTTCTGCGAGCGCTTTCAGATCGTTCACAGAATTTCTCATCTGGATTAATTCCATGTAGGTCTGTCTCTGCTCATCTCTCAACAGGTGTAGTTGATTCTCGTCCAATAGGTCGTGCAAACTATCATTAAGGTGTCGAAGCCTGACGAGCCATTCAGTCAGCTGACTCTTCTCCGCTAAACTCCACTTCAACATGGACTTCAGGCCAGTATCAGCGTTTTGCTTGAGAGTGGAGATTGGCAGTTGTAGTGTTGCAGTGCGCAGAGCTTCATGCGAGTCTGCAGGCTGGCTAGTCGCCGCGCTTGGGCTAGTCGCGATCTCGAGGGGCGTTTGCAGCTCCTTCTCCTCGCCGCCAAATTTGCTTAGCACAATCTTGATCTCGGAGAGAATTGGCAAGATCAACGGCGCTCGCTCACGGATCGTCCGAGGTAAACTGTCCTCATCATTTGTCAGGCCCGCCGCAGCAGTAAAACTTCTCAATCGATTGTGCTCTATCTCAAGCTGCGCAGATAAGTATAGGAGGTCATCTGGCATCGTCTTCGCAGTTTCCGCTAGGTTGTAGCCTGTGAAAATGAGGTGAGTGCAATGAAGATATCTACATTGTGCTTGCTAACCTTTGTAGCATTGGTTGAGGACTTGAATCATCAACGATAGTCCACCAAGGACTGTACCACCGTCGACTGTCATCTTGTACCTAGCGGTGTAGCACGCAACTCAAAAAGTCAGACAATTGAGAGTTATTCGGTTCGTGTTATTCTCCAAAGACATGTAGTGGGTCTCAGTCTTGCATTCTCGGCTTTTTGCTCATCTTGACTGATCACGAATCTGCCGCTATTGCTGCAAAGGCATGCACTTCCCGGTAGTTTCACTCCTTGTCGAGCCTGATGTACACCCTGAAAGCGAGTGTGTATCACATTTTAGATGAACAGACAGTGTAAGCATGAAAAAAACAACTGTCATTGGGCCTGATGTCGTTTCTCAATGAGAAATGTGTGCTTGCGATGGAATGGAGCCCAAAACGGGGGTTTTCATCAAATTAGTACTAGCGCATGTACGAACAGCGACCATTTGACAACCATGCTGGTCTTGCAAGAGTTCTTACGGCTGCATGCCGAGCCTAACGCAACAGCATATGTTACACAGCCGGAACTGGCTATTGGTCCACGTAAGTCATCGTCCACAGAACCCCAGCTGCGGATGGTCCGAGATGAATGTCTCGTGAAATAGCTGCTCCAAGCAGGTATCGCTGGCTTCGCTTATGAAGGGAATTCTGCGACTCTCTAATTTGCTAAGAATAATTCTGCTGCTGGTCTTAATCAGGCTGTCCACCTTATTAGCAAGAGGTCAAGCCACACCACGACCAATTTTAGAGTCCGAAAGAGCGGCCGTTCTCAGCCTTGCGACTGGAGACGAGCCATGCACTGCCTTAACTCCATAAACGACTCTGCTCTTAAGTTCGTGCAACGATATATGCTAATCGATTTTGACTCTGACTTTCTGAAGTCGCTTTCTAGCGACCCACGGATGTTGAAACAGCCAGCTCTCTAAACAGGCCGCAATAAGACGATAACATTTCTTTGCAGGTGACACTGAACCTACCAAAGCAAGAAAAATGGCCATTGGATTCGACAATGGTTTGAACCAGTCGACCGGAAATCAAAAGTTGACTGACATACAGGGCTTGCCGACGGCAGCAGTGCCTCGGAACATTTCTCGTAAAGATGAAGCCCCCTCATGTCAAGAGAAAGTGTCCAGTGTTGGAGGTTCTGGTGAGGAGATGAGCATTATATCAAGACAGGACCCCCAAATTCCGGATCCCAGCGTCAACGCTTCCATACTAAGTTCCGGTGAGGTTCATGTATCGGCGGAAAAAGTACATAAACAAGTCCCAGTCCAAGTATCCAAGACACAGATAAGGAGCATCGTACCGCCACGAAAGCCAATGAAGCCCCCAGAGCCAGAACACCTTTCATCGCAGCAGAAAGTTGCACGCTCGGCTGATGCCATTGCAGATAGTGTACCAGATTTTGATGACAGAGCTTTCGACGAAATTACCGAAGAGTTACGCAAAGCTGGTCAGGAAGAATGGGCTCTTCGACCCCGAACTTACAAAGTGCTGTCAATGATGAATCAGACAATTTTGATGGACGAGTTTGTCAAAGCAGAACTCTGGGATATCGCCATACCGTACCGGCACAGTTTGCTACCTGAAAGTCTTTCGCCTGAGCAAAAGGAAGCATTCCTCGCCAAACAGCACACTGTCTTATCGAAGGAGGCGAAGAACATTGAAGGCGGGCCAAAGACACCACATGCGTATTTTGCTACATCCGCAGACGCACACTTTGAAATCCTCGGACCACTCGGTAGTGGCGCTCATGGTGTGGTTGATAAAGTCAGGAGTAAACTGTCCAAAAAAGTCTACGCTCGCAAAACTGTTCTACGGTCCGAATTTGGCTTCGAAACGGCAGCTTTGAAAAATTTCAACAAAGAGATTCTACTTATGAAGAGGCTAAGACACCACCACCCCATTCGTTATGTCGGCTCTTACACTGATCCACAACAAGTGGGATTCCTCATGACTCCCGTAGCCGACTGTGATTTTCAAGCTTTTCTTGGTCGACTCTCATTCACAGTCAACGACTTAAAGTGTATTAGAGAGGCGTTTGGTTGTCTCTGTACCGCACTCATATATCTCCAAGAACAACGCTGTCGTCACAAGGACATCAAGCCTGGCAATATCCTTGTGAAAGCTGGAAAGATGTTCATTACTGACTTTGGCATCGCGAACGACTGGAGTGACAGAACAAGAAGCACCACCACTGGTCAAGTCGTTTCGTTCTCGGTTCCATATGCTGCGCCTGAGGTGCTCAGCTTCGAGCCAAGGAACACTGCATCCGACATGTGGTCTCTTGGTTGCGTTTATCTTGACATGGTGGTGAGGCCGTACGTCAACGTTCTCTAATTGCTGAAGCTGACCTCAGTGTAGACAGTCTTGAATGGAGAAAAGCTTGAGGCTAAGAAAGAATTCTTTGCAAACACCGGCACAGGGGCTCCGGGTCCTACTAACCAGGAAGCGTACAAACAGTGGGTAAAACGTCTAAAATCAAGCAGCGATAATAAGCCACTAGAGTGGATAAGCAACCTTCTTCGTACGAACTACAAGTCGCGAATCAGTGCCCACGCCCTTATGGAATCCATTTCGGAGTGTGATGACGAGAAGCAATACTATGGGGAGTGCTGCAATGCTGAAAAAACTCATTCTGTAGTCCAGGCATCGGACGCAGAGGAGTCAACCGACACAGGAAAGCGGACCCACTAGACCTCTTATGATCCTAACTAACATAGATTGTAGACTCTTCTAACAAAGCTGGAAACAAAAAGGCGCTCGACGGCGAGACGCTCGACAGGCGGTTGACCGAAGGTGCTAAAAACGGTGATCTGACCGCTGTGAAACGATGGCTTCCTAAGATTGTGCGAGCTGTTAACAGAGACAACCGGCCTCTGAGTACTTTTAAAACACGTGCTTTCCATAGCGCTGCATTCTCAGGACACATAGATGTTACGAAAGAGCTCTGTCTTTCTGGGTTGTATCCAAATTGGTATTTCCCTTCTTGGGCAGACAAATCAGCTTTAGACGTAGCGATAGAACAGAGGCACGAGACTATTGCTCAGCATCTCGTAAATTGTGGACGAAAGTATCGAAAAGATGGACAGAGCCTAGCGAAGCGACTTAATGCCGCGGCTGCGCGAGGTATGGTTGGAATAACCCGGACACTTCTCGACAATGGCGCCCCTATCAACGCAACTTCTGGCCCTGAAGACAAAACCCCCTTTGAGATGGCAGTCTGGTGGAATCATCCTGCTGTGATCCGGCTGCTCATGGAACGGGGAGCAGACGTTGTCGTAGTGGAAGCCATGGGATGGAAAGCTTTGAACTCAGCGATACATCGCGGACCTATTCCTGTTGTGAATCTCTTGCTGGGGTATTTGGCAAAGATTGACTGTCAAAACAAGAACATAGCGTACCAGGGCGGCTTTTTTGGTGCCATTATAAACAACAAAGCAGCAATAGCGGAGCTGCTACTTTCAACCGGTTACGTTAACATCGACTGGAAGGATCCGTCGAATGGCCAAACGCAGGGCGAAACGGCACTACATCTAGCAGTTCGTCTCCGAAAAGTTGATATTGTCAAGATCCTCATCCAGAACAAAGCCGACTTAGAAGCTCGAAATCGCACCAATGTAACACCGTTACGAATAGCAGTGCAAAATCGTGACCAAAACATGGTGGCATTGTTGCTCAAGGCTGGAGCTGACGCTAACGCCCGAGCAGAAAATCATGCAACTGTCTTTATGGAAGCGCTGACGATGCGAGATATGCAAATCGCACAAGTCTTCATCGACAATGGAGCGAATGTTGATGTCTTGACCTACCGAGGCCTGAAACTCGTGCATTTAGCTGCGGAAAGGGACGATGATATCGACATACTGAGATTCCTCCTTGATAATGGTGCGGACATCAATGCTACTCCTAAAAGAGGGATCTGGACACCTCTGATGGGTGCTGCTCAACGGGACCAGATGGTGACCATGCACGAGCTGCTCAATCGTGGTGCAGATCATGGTATCCAAACTGATTCTGACAGCTACACTGCTTTACACTTTGCGACAAGGAATCGTAATCTCGAAGCAGTCGGGTTGCTTCTAGCCTATGGCGCAATTCAAAAGAAGAGTCAATATGGCTTACCAATCGAAATTGCCAATCAGTTACAGCAATACGAGATCGTCGATCTTCTGCATGAATACAGCACAATTGAACCTTCACCATTCGTCCCCTTCACGGAACGTCTGTGGCGACCTTTTTGCGATCCAGCCTTGTGTCCACCAGTCACAGAAGTCCCACCGAAAGACGTATGTCCCCGGCATCCTGACTTACCATTTGATTCAGTCCCCAAACCAGCTACTCCGACACTGTACTATCCCCTCCAGTCTGCTCGTTCTCAAACACCTACAGCATTTCCTACCACTTATCCATCGACATTGACTACAACCGCGCCAGCGTCGCGCTCAAGAACACCTTCTCATAATCCTTTACTCGCCTCCCACTTCACAGATCCGTACGGTCACCAGCATGACCCTTTCGCTGCCTCTAGGGCATCCCCTAGTTTTAATTCTTTAGCGATTCCGGTGACTGCCCCATCTGCACATCCGAGAACAGCACTGTACATGCCATCCCAAGCGCCTTTGACAACACAGCTGTACCAACCATACCACACCACACCTCCGACTTTCACAGCCCTTCCAGACCTTCGTTCACGAGCCGCCTCCTTCAACACGTTCCCTCCCAGTATGCCAATCACCAAAGAGACAGAAGAGACGGTTCAGCCATACACCCCTGCGTCCGAAGTCGGAACGGCCCTCACCTCGACACATAGTGGCCAGTGGGACAGAGCTCCGGAACACAGGAGATCTTATGATTTGGAAGACACCCTCGATGATGCTAGCATGGAAGCACACTGGGACACACAAGACGACGCACGAAGTCTGCCAGAAGTCGAGGAGCGTGATAACAATCATCCAGCAGGGCGTACAAAGTTGTCGAGCGAGCGAGAGGACATGTGTTCACAATGGCTGTCAACTCTGGATTCCTGACGAAATGATATTGTGACTGTACTAGGGGTTCCATCCTAAGATCTCTCTTAGTCATAAATTGGGTCATGCACTTCTTGACAACAATTTGGAATTTGTTAGCGCCGAGCATCGTTCTGAGCACTTCATTATTGGTAGGCCTACCAGTCCTACATTATTCAAACACCTGGAATTGGCACGCTGCAATGCTGTTATTGCTTTTGTGGCGTGAATACTAGTGCTTTATTAAGCGACTTTGGGAGCTTAGTAACTAGGTTTATTACTACTCAGTGCCTTTCTAAGTGTATGAGTCGCACTCATATCTAGGTCTGCTATCACACCTGAAAGATCAATGTCTGTTCATTGTTCCACACAGATGCCTCTCGATGTTTATTTAAACAGGGCTTTGGTTACAGCGACGACCGTGGTCGGCATTGTGGGGGTATTAGTGGTTGACCCACCAAAAATAGCCCTATCCGTAGAGTCAGCTGGAATCAGTTCGGGCACTCTCAAATGGACCTGAAAGGATGGCCGACACTCTCCAGAAGGTAGGTGATTGCGAGCTCATTGACTAGGTCGCATAGCTGGTCGTAGATGTTTTGCCGGTCGAGATAGCGCTGTGTAAAGCCTGCCGTTTATTTAAACTTCTTGTAGTCGTACAGTTTGACTTTATGGCGTCGCTCTAATTGAGCCTAGGGGAGGTGTACTATTGCTTGTATCATTCTATGGCTTGTTTTGTCCAAGTCGATGGATGTGAGGCATAGCTTGGTCTTCGAGCATCAGATTCCATTGAGGCTTGAGGAGAATGCGTGATTTGTCATGGTAAGATCAAGACCCTGGCTGCTGCAGGCGATCGAGACAAGGATGATGGTAATGTAGAAATCCGTAGAGAATGACCTGAGAACGGTATCCTGTTCGGCGCGGGTCGTAGAGCAATCCTACCTGACAAATATAATCTTGGCATTATCAAGAGCTTGTCCAACGGCTTGAGGGAGCTTGTCAAGCAGGAGAAGACTAAGCATCTGTCGCAAGAATTAACTTGTTGTATCTCTTGAATCAGAGACCAAATTTTGTTCGATGCGTGAGGGTTTCCGCGAAGACTACCATAAATTGGATCAGAAGGTTAGCAAGGTGCAAAGGGAGAGGCAGATTGAGCGAGTGCATTAAGAGTTGCACAATTCTGGCATTTATTGGATCGTGTACGACTTTGAGAAGCTCATTTTCATCTTCTTGATCTTCAAGAAGGTCGTAACCACAAGTCCCCCAGTTCATGCCAACACCAGTACCTGATGAGAAAACATCGTATGTGGCTCATGCTGTATTGGGGTCTCCTCATCCTCTTCCGCCAGTGGTTGAGCAGGACGCATTTCGTTGATTCTTTGCTTTACAATGTAGTCAGATAACAAGCTCTGGAATGACTGCTGTTGGCAGAGACAGCTACACCAATGCTCTAGGAAGCGTTGCTCTTCGCTTTCTTGTAGAGTTAGCATTCTTCATCGTTAAAGTACACTATATAAACCGTTTTCTTGCAGGTAGGCAACGTTTTTGTATCTCGTGGTTGCCTGATAGTAATCGTGAATATTAGAATTTGGATTTTCCGTAGAACTGATTCATCTGCATATAGAACTAGGGTCTGACGAATATACTTTCGAACCATTTTTTGTCATTGTAAGGGTAAACCTTACAAATACGGACTAAGCTGTAATGTCAAGGAACAGATTGTGGACTGAAGCTCCATGAAGCACCATCTTCGATGTTCATTCAAGGCGCATACAGCTTTAGCAACATCATTGCTTTATTCTTAACAACATGAGCCTTATTGAGCACGATGCGATGCCAGGTAGTGATCACGATATCGCAACCATGTAACTTGATTTTAATACTCATCGAGCCATAGTAGGTACGGAATACTACTAAATTCAGGACGAAGTGCTTTCCGATCTGCATTTTCCAAACCTCAAGCAAAGGGAGCGGAACAACGATCAACGTCAGACCATGTGGAAGGTCGTTGGGGACACGCCCTGCTATAGACTCAGAAGCGAGATCAGAGGCGATAAGTGACGGCATAGTGCATGTTTCCTCAAGACTCATTTCGTCCGCCAGGGTTCCGCCTTTGAATTCCTTTGGTAATTCGAAACACGATTCCTGTGACAAGGACCTTCTCATATCCATTTGGGTCGAGCTTGCATTGCCATAAGTCATTGGTAACTTGTTCATTGCGCAGATCCCAACCGGGTTCATACCCTTACAGAAACGTAGGAGCACGCAGCTGATGAGGATGAAGTTGAGATTTCATCATAGCAGGCTGTGTACCTTCCGGCTACGTACGCGTACTGAAATTGTTCAAGCAGTGTGTAATATAGTCGATTGTACTTTTGGCAGAAACGTCTGGAATGAGGGCAGAAAGCTCTCTTGTTCTTACAATGTAGTCGCCAGACAGAAGCATTGCGTGAAGGTTGTAAGATGGTACATCGCGGCTGCAGCAAGTGGGCAGTTGGAGACACAGCTCTATTTCGTCAAGCCGGTTTGCTGCATGCTTGAAAACCATGACGACAATAGAAATTGTGAAGTTCTTCGTGTTACTTATGTCTGAACGTCAATTAAACTATGGACCTCTCAGTGGGATGGAATGCCTATTTCCGGCTGGACTACCTCTATTATCGACCACCTTAACCTTAATTTCTCGCTCGGCATTGGCGAGCTTATGTCCCCGAGGGGCCCCAGATGTCACGTAACATGCGGCATTATTCCACTAATAGCCTCCATTTCCATAAATGGAATCGTTTCCGCCTAGCTCATTGATGCATTACTGGCTTCGTCATGTCAAAAATTTTCACTTCATCCACTTCGTCAGATGTGACAGCTTACCTGGGGTGGCGACTGGTCATAGTTTCCTGACAATTGACACTACTTTCAGCGCCAGATACCCGACAAAGCTCTTGCTTTGTTCCTAGCCTCCACCCATATTGTGACGTTAAGAACGCCGGAAGTCACTTAAATGCTCAATTGCCCCCAACATCATGAACAGTTGATTATATTATACACCGCGTTACGACAGAAAAATCTCGCTCTTACAGTGTCCCGATTCGAGCAATCACTGACTGGTTGTCCACATCTTCAAGCTCCTGACCTAACAACGTCGCATATGGCAGCTCAGACATCCAAGGACGATGATGGGGATGCAGATACATCACGAAGGAACCTTTCACCCGCTTCCAGCGTTCTGAGGTCTGCTTTGTACCATTTGAGGCCAAAATTTTACCAAGCGAAAAGCTTGAATAGCACAGTCGATGTCGACCCGAAGCAGCTAGAAGCAGGTCGCGCCCATCAGTGTGCCCCTATTTCTCAAGTCTCAGGTACAGAGGCCGTAGGACAAGAAAACGAAAATCTAGGAAGCAAACCGTTAACAATGAATCCAGCCGACAACCATCGCGTCGAGGATTTTCATACAGGACACGCGCATCAAGATAACCAGACAGTGCTCTCCACTTCAAACGCTAACCAACATCATCAGTCGCTGAGATCCAAATTTATCAACTGGACACAGAGGGACAAGCGAGCAAAAGAATCCACTTTGCCCCGAAGCCCGCATAGTGGGTCAGCCAAGGACGAAGATAGCATTTTCAACTATGAGGAGTCTCGACAAACGTACAAAGTTGGAGGTTCTGTCGACGCCCCAGATGACAATATACAACGACCTCCAGAGTACACAGAAGAAGCCAACACACTTTGGCAAACTTTTTCGCTTGGCAATGGTAACTCAGGGTCCCTAGAGACGAGGTATGAAGTCTTCTCTCCGGTTTTTCTCGGCTAACACAAACAGGTTCGGCACACACGCTCCTTCAGTGGACAGATACATTCCTAACCTCGATTATGTGTCACCGCCGGGAGAATACAAACGCGGGATATTAGGAGCTATGCTCGCCTCAAAGCTGTACGATCTACAGCGCGAAACTCTTCAGCAGCGAGCTTATCGCAGCAACGACACTCAACATGCAGACTACTTGTCTGCTAGCAGAAATTACGTATTTGGACATCAGACGTCTCGTTCCCTCGATTCACTGGCCCTCACTTCAGGTACAACAACACCTACAAAGAAAGTTAAGTGGTACGAAAAGCCTGAAGCTAGCGACTCGATGATAAGTATACTTGCTCATGCTGGTATGTCCTCAACAAGCCCCGGCATGCCCGCAGTATCAGGTACCCTTCCGCTTCCGAATATATCACGTCTCAAACCCTCGAACATGATATCAAAAGCAGTCGATATCATCAGTAAAGGCGGCGCTCATGATCGGAAAAGCAATGCTTGGCCAATGGATCATGAAAACGATGTCGTGGCAGAAGTGGCAGATATCATTGCGCGGCGCAAGTATTTGGCAAAACTGTGCAGTACTTTCATGAAATACGGAGCACCGACACATCGTCTGGAAGAGTACCTCAGCGCTTCAGCTCGAGCCTTGTCGATTGATGCAGAATTTATGTATATTCCAGGTGCCATGATGTGCACATTTGCCGACCCCACCACTCATACGAAAGATGTCGAGCTGGTTAGAGAAAAAGCTGGTCTCGACTTCGGCAGACTTAATGACGTCTTTGACGTGTACAAATGTGTGATTCACGAAAAATTCACCGCGCAAGAGGGCATTATGGAAATTGACAACATTGAAAAACGGCCAAATATTCATGGAGATGCATTCCGCATCTTTATCTTTGGACTGGCTTCCGTAGTTGTTGGCCCTTTCTCATTCAGCAGCCGACCAATCGACTTTGGACCAATCTTCATTCTTGGTTGCCTACTTGGTTACATGCAGCTCAAGGTTGTTCCCAGATCTGAGCAGTTTTCAAACGTTTTCGAGATCTTCGCCTGCGTTCTCGCAGCTTTCATAGCTCGTGGCTTGGGGTCCATCCAGTGGCCTGGCTCCCGAGACTATGTGTTCTGCTTTTCCGCGACAGCGCAAAGCAGCATTGCGATGATCCTCCCGGGTTTCATGGTCCTCAATTCTGCACTTGAACTCCAGAGCCGTAATATCGTCTCTGGCTCTGTGCGTATGGTGTATGCAATCATCTACGTACTATTCTTGGGATTCGGTCTGCTTGTGGGAACCACAATCTTTGGCTTGATAAAGCGAGACGCCGTTGACGATCTGACGTGCAAGGTTCCGGATTGGTTCTCACCAGCCGACAACAACTGGAAATTGATCCACACTCGATTTGTTTGGGCTCCACTGTTTGCATGCTGCTTGGCTATAACATACCAAGCGAAGTGGCGGCAGTTACCTATCATGGCTTTGATCGCTTTTTGCGGTCACCAAGCCAATTTCTGGATATCGACCCAACTTTCGAGTAATTTACAGGTGGCCAACGCAATCGGAGCCTTCGTCATTGGCTGTGTTGCCAACCTCTACTCACGGCTCTTCCATGGTCTTGCTGCGGCAGCAATGTTGCCAGCAATCTACTGTCAAGTCCCTGGTGGACTAGCAGCCTCGGGATCGTTGGTCGCGGGTATCAAATCATCCAATCAAATTATCGGAAACAGTTCCTCCATTACCGTTATCAACAACGGTACACAAGGATTTGTTCAAGCTCAAGACGATCCAAACACCGTATATGGAGGAACGATTTTCAACACAGGTTACGGGATGATCCAAGTCGCAATTGGCATTAGTGTGGGCTTGTATCTAAGTTCGTTGGTTGTGTATCCTTTTGGGAAGAGACGCAGCGGACTATTCAGTTTCTAGCCCAAATGTAAGAAAGGGACAAGGTAAGAAAGGGATAGGAGGCATCCCGCTAACGCTATTAGTGGCTGCAACTCCGACTTAAATACTTGCGACTTGGAGAGATTCTTTCCGATTGTCTAGAGATGGGCTGTTGAGATGAAACTATTGTGACGGTCGTTACAGCGGATGCCGATGCAACTACGAGATCCCGCACAACCCGAAGGACTAATGCGACACTTTAGTGGAACCTAAGCGACCAGCGGCAACCGGTGGACAGAACCAATGCGACAATTCCTGGATCAGGTACGAGGAGCAACCGACCGAGCATATCCAAGGCGACATACTTTGCCTGTGCGAAACTCTGCTTGAGTAAAAGGTCTAGCCAGACATAACGATCAGTGCACAGCTCTCGGTTAGTGCGCCATCAATTAACACTACCAAGCCATGCTGAACAGCCATTGCGACAACTTTGTATTTGCTGGACGCCAATTCCGCTTTAAGAGCATCTCCACGACAGGAGCAACCCTGTGCAACAAGAATCAAATCTGCGAACTTGTTCCGATCGGCCAAAGCGACCAACGGACTAAAGTCGATACATGCTCAATTCGAATCTAGGATCACTGACATCATCAGCGGCAAGGTAAGCAAAGGTAAGCAATAGGTGACTGTAAGGACCATCTATCCCTTTTCCTACTGTTATTTGCCTACCTCCAACACTCCGCAATACACCATCGCTTCGCTAGGTCCTGTCTCAAGAGCACGGTAAGCTACGAACTCTCTGTTCAACTGTCAACGTATCCTTCTTGAAGACTTATGCAAGCTAAGCTGCATCATCTCTTGATGCCTTCGGGCAATTGAAGAGTGACAGACGTAATGCTCCCTCTTTCTGCTCATGTTACTGAAACAAAGCACAAAGAAGTCCTGTCAGCTAACACCCGCTTTATTCTACGCCACCACTGCAACCAAGGGTGATACATGTACATCCAACTCAAGAGAATGGCGTTGAAGCAACTGCCAAAGACGATGTGGGATTTTATCCATAATCAGACCCTTTGACCCTTTGCGATTGGCGACCTATGGCCAGTCCCAATTTGCGATTAGAATGTGTCCCATTGAAAGCCAGTTCTGTGGCTGTTATCAATGGAGAACTCTTATGCCCGCTTCCGCCCGAATTCAACGAGTGCCATCAAGGCTCTGGATACCAGGTAAAGTTATCTACTCAATCTGTTATCAACCTCTTGTGCGATACAGCGCTCGAGCACCATCTTTAAATGATCACTCACTCCATCTATGACCTCTGGAGGCACAGAGTCTACATTTTTTGCCAGACGTCAACAAACTCTCTCTCCTTTGTGATTTTATGACGAATCCAATTCCAGATATGCTTAATTGGATTTAGATCAAGGCTGTTGCCATGCCAGCTAAGAATGACACAATTCACTTACTTGAAGCAACCATTCTTGAGTCTTCTAGTGACCAGGTGCATGGTCTTGAACCAATATAGGACGCAAGCTGCCTTTTGTTAAGGCTAAGCTCCATTTGCTCGATGAAGCGGTTGGATTCTGGCTTGGGTACTTCATCGCCAATATCTCTATAATGGTACCAATCAATACCTTTCACATCCTCTTTCTGAAGGTTGAGAAGTCGATGAGCTCTGGTATACGAGGCTTGTGCCCTGTTCTGATCTATCGTGACCCTTGACCCTGAACTCTTTGAACACTTTCAACCTTTTATACTCTGCAAGGTCCTTCTCATACCTGGCTACCCATTGTCCAAGTTCAGCCATGTTCTCCGCCTTTGACTCCTTGGCAATAGCCTTTTCTCGTCCACTGATTCAGGCATAATCACATGAATGACCTGAGACCCTGCGTAATGGGCTCCTTAAAACATTAGGCCCGTTTTTGTATCAATATCTCTCAAAGCACAGTCCTCGTGCCATAACTCATCGGTCATTCTTGTAGTCATCTGATCTGATTGAGGCCTAGAGGTAACCTTGGCTTCATCACGACAAAGCAGCATGTCAATATCAAATTCGATATTCCTAATCAGGTTCTTCCAACAGGTCGCGCGCTTCGCCATCTGGTCATCGTTTAGCAACAACTTACGTTTCGGCTTTACCCTTGTATATCCAGCTACAATGAAAATTCTTTGGGTTGTGAGCCTACAGATATAACCAAATCCACACTCCTCAGCTACCAGGGACTAGGTCTTCCTTAAGTTATGTTATAATATGTGACTATCCGTAAGGTAGTACTTAATTCTGTGAGAATCAAAGAATTGAAGGGTATTAAGTATGAATGAAAGCCTTGTGCACACGACTACTTTTTCTTTAATTCAATAGTGTATATATTAAGACAATACTCCATAATAAATCAGATCAGTCTTACAAATGTAGAGAGCAGTAGTCTTAGGAGCATATTAATAAAACTCTTACTGGTAAACGTAACAATAGTAGCACGATTAATACGTTGCATGCATTGTGCTGCGGTGCATTTCTGGAATGGTAGCGTTTTCGAAATGGTGGTGGATCACGTTAGTGCGTGAAACGCCTCATGATGCCTATTTTGGAATGAATTCCCATTATGCGTTCCCCACAAAAGCGGAACTTCGAACCCGTCCAAGGCTCCCTGAAGGCTCCCATTGGTGCTTCAGAGCGATTACGCTAGAGCCTAAAAGGTTTTCAAATCCATCAAGCTGTCCGCCCTGGAGACATCTTTAACTGCTCGGTCCATGTGTCCAATCATGCGTGATTTAGGGTGTTGAATTTGGAGTTTCTGGCCGAGATTCGGTCTGTTTTGGATGAGATTGTATCGCTGTCATCAAGAACCAAAATGGAATATATTTTTGCTTCAGAGCTGTCAATCACCATATGAAGTCGCTGTTATCCCTTTCTTGACTTGATCGATACATCCGCAGCACTGAAGCACAGGTGTAATCGGAAGGTTTTTCACTGTATACCAGAATACCTTTGAACCTGTTGAGTCGGTCACACTCATATCGCAGTCATGGGCTCCTGGACCGCGCCCGCAGGGCCACATATTGTCATCATTGGCGCTGGCATTGTCGGCACCAACCTTGCGGATGAACTGGTCTCGAGAGGCCACACCAGCATTACGGTGGTGGAACAAGGACCCTTGAACATGCCTGGCGGCTCTACTTCGCATGCACCAGGTTTAGTATTTCAGACTAACCCATCAAAGACCATGACACAATTCGCCAAATATACAGTCGAGAAACTATTGTCTTTAGAAGAAGATGGCCAAAGCTGCTTTAACCAAGTAGGAGGACTGGAAATTGCGACAACGCCAGAAAGACTAGCAGAGATCAAGCGAAAGCACGGCTACGCTTCATCGTGGGGCATTGAGTCGAAGCTTCTAAGCAAAGAAGAGTGCTTGGAGACATATCCATTGCTCAACAAGGATTTGGTTCTTGGTGGTTTTCACATTCCCAGTGACGGTCTGGCGCTTGCGGCTCGTGCTGCTCAGCTCCTCATCAACCGGACTAAGAAGGCCGGTGTGCAGTATCTTGACCATACGGCAGTTACCGGTATCGAGCAAGCTAAAGGTCGTGTTGTTGGAGTCAAGACTGCAAATGGTGTTATTCCAGCAGATACAGTAGTTTCATGTGCTGGTTTCTGGGGTGTTGAGATTGGAGCAATGGTTGGCTTGACTATTCCTCTCCTACCACTCGCTCACCAATACGTCAAAACTACAGCCGCCCCAGGACTTGCCGGCCGAAATAGCACGCCAAACGGTGCCTCTCTGCCCATACTGCGATATCAGGACCAAGACCTTTACTACAGAGAGCACGGCGATCATTATGGAATTGGGTACTACGGCCACAAGCCCATGCCAATTGTTGCTGCTGAGTTGGGTGCGACACCGAAAGATGTGGACGAGAAGCACATGCCATCTCGGCTCGACTTCACACCCGAAGATTTCGATCCGGCCTGGAAATTGTCACAAGAGCTTCTTCCTACTTTGCAAGAAACAGAAATCGCTGATGGCTTTAACGGCGTCTTCTCGTTCACTCCTGATGGCGGTACTTTAATCGGCCAACATCCCACACTCGATGGTTTCATGGTTGCCGAAGCAGTCTGGGTGACGCATTCAGCCGGTGTAGCACGCGCTGTTGCAGAAGTATTGACTTCTGGTCGCTCGACTCTCGATCTTTCAGAGTGTGAACTCTGCAGATTTGAAGATGTCCAGCTTACTACCGCCTACATCAAGGAGACCTCTCAGCAAAACTTTGTCGAGGTCTATGACATTCTGCACCCACTTCAACCGAAAGATTCTCCTCGAAATCTGCGGCTCAGTCCGTTTTACAGCCGACAAAAAGAGCTTGGCGCATTCTTCCTCGAAGCTGGTGCTTGGGAACGTCCTCATTGGTTTGAGAACAATGCTCACCTAGTCAAGGATCTGCCAGTGGAGTGGCAACCCAAGGACCGAGATGTTTGGTCCTCTAGATACTGGTCTCCAATTGCTGCCGCCGAAGCCTGGAAGACCCGTACTGCCGTTGCTATGTACGACATGACTCCTCTGCGTCGATTGGAAGTTTCTGGTCCTGGAGCGGTCGATCTCGTGCAGAGACTGGCGACAGGTGATGTGTCGAAGAAGCCAGGTGCCGTCACTTACACACTGCTTCTGAACGAGCAAGGCGGCATTCGTAGCGATGTCACCGTGGCTAGAATTGAGAATGAGCTCTTCCAGCTTGGTGTCAATGGACCAATCGATCTTGTCTACCTCAAGCAAGAAGCTCGAAAGCAGATGCAGACTGATCCTACAAGATGGGTCCACGTCAGAGATATCACAGGTGGCACCTGTTGCATCGGTCTCTGGGGCCCTCTTGCTCGAGATGTCATTAACACAGTCAGTACTGAAGACTGGACCAACAAGGGGCTGAGATATTTCAGATGCAAAAAGGCGACAATCGCTGGCATCCCATGTGTTGCAATGAGACTATCCTATGTCGGGGAGCTTGGTTGGGAAATTTACACTTCAGCCGAGCTTGGTCAGAGACTCTGGGACGCTTTCTGGAAGGCAGGTCAGCCATTTGGTGTTATCGCTGCTGGACGTTCCGCATTCAACTCACTCCGCCTCGAGAAGGGCTACCGAGCGTTTGGGTCTGATATGACTACGGAGCATGATCCATTCGAAGCTGGTGTCGGCTTTGCGGTCAAGGCTGGAAAACTCGGTTATGTCGGTCAACTAGCTCTCGAAGGACGGTCTCAGGATACAGCGACTCGCCGGCTAAGATGCCTCACCGTTGATGATGGTAGCTCAATCATTCTCGGCAAGGAACCTGTCTTCCACAGCGGTCAACCTGTTGGATATGTCACGAGTGCCGCCTTTGGATACTCGATTGGCAAGCCAATCGCTTATGCTTGGTTGCCAAGTACTGTGGCTGAAGAGCAGAAGGTTGAGATTGAGTACTTCGGGAAACGGGTTGAAGCTACTGTAACTCCTGAACCCATCTTTGATCCAGGCATGAGTCGTCTACGTGGGTAGTAGAAAGCAACAAACAGTGGACGGAGGCATAGTTTACGACAGCGTTGGGCGCGGATGGATATGAAAGTAATTTAAGACAAAATGCATGTCATGTCGCTTTAAACGCATTGAGGAGCGTTGTCTGGGCATATCCATATTTCTGATATAGTTTAGTTGAATATCCAAGATCTTGCTGTTAACCACTGCGATTGTTATGTGCTGAGATTCAGCGTTTGGAAGTAGCTCGGATCAAAAACATATCTCCTAGGCTTCGACTTTCATCTTCCCTGCTTCATCTCGAAGTTTCTCTCGGAACACGTTGCCCACATTTGGCGTCAACGAGGAGCGCAGCGACATCTCAAGCGCATCTTGAATTCCCACAACCTGGTGGCTAGACAGCGAATGTACCGATCACCGACCAACTTATGAAAGGGGCTTAGGTTTTAGTTACGGAGAGTCACTTTCGATTCCAATCATTGATGTAATCCGCCAGCAGTGGCCAAGACAGCCTGCACAGGCCCGGAGCAGGACTCCGCTGTGGCGCCCGATAAAGCCTAAACTTTCGATCTGCCCCCTCCAACAAGCCACGATTAGGGTCTGTAGGTTCGTATTCCATGCATGACATGTTGCATGGAAAGCAATTCCTAACTTAGTCTGGGGCGGGTAATGCTGAAGCTAACGTAGTGTTGTGAGGCATTGAAGGCTAGGACGATGGGATTTTACGAGAAATACCATGTTGCTTTCCTTCAATATTGTTGCATTTAGGATGGGACGCCGTGTGATACCATATCTACTTCCAGGTCAGTCCCTTCTACTGAGTTCCACAAGCAAGACCAGACTAGAAGTCAACATTAGCTTGACTGACGCCAGTCTTTGAAACAAGGTCTGTCTCGCTGGCCATATCTGCTGTTTGTCGCTTGCTCTCTTTGAATCCTTCTTAATGGCCGTAACACCTTTCAGTGAACGCTTAAAGCTTAGTGATGTCTCATTCACTACCAGAACACAGACTATAGAATGCGACCCTAATAAACACTCCAGGTTGTTTGATGAACCTCTTTCAATCATCAAGTTTTTGACGCTGAGTTCTCAAATCCTGATCACAGGCAATTGTGCAACCATTCGAAATTCATCACTCTCAACGCGCTTTCCCTTGAGGCCATAATTGAAATTCAGCGTCTGACACTGTGTACATCCATTGCCTGGAGGATGACATGTAAACAGTGGACTGGTGACTGGCCACAGGTCGTCCCATCGATCGTTCTTCGTCTGCCTTCTATATTCTGCTGAACAATTGCTACACTAGTTTTAGTTGATATTCTGTCTAGAATTTATAACAATACGAAATTTGCGAGCTGAGCATTAGGAGGAATATAGTTCTAGTGGAGTGGTTGATAATGGAAGAGCAAACTGGAACTTCTGATAACAAAGACACCTGGAACATACTATCACTCCCCTCCCTCAATGATATTGTCACTTCATCACAGTCTTGCTAAAGACGTAGTTGTCTGGGGCGCCATGAGCCGTCTAGCGTCTGTTGCACACTAGGAAATCGCTACAATAGTATTTGGATCATACATCAGATGCTTATGAATTTGTTCACTCCAACCTCAACAGACCTTATTCGTCTCAACATCCTTATCATTCCTTGGCCAAAGGATAGGTCGTTAGCGAGGGCAAGCTCCAAAGACTTGTCTAGTTCGTTGACTATCACACTGACCTATTGCCCGTAAATACTCAAGTTCTCCACACCTACTGTTGTTCTCTTAGGAAATATAGGTCTTTTACAGCTCAGTGTCAGCATTAGCAGCTCTCCAAACAGATAACAACTGTTATCTGTCTTGCCTGTTAGCGATTTCCAAAGCAGATGTGACATGCCGAGGATGTCGTAGATGATCGTAACTGCGAGCGACCACAGGACAGGGATACCGCTGCTACTGAATCCACACCAACTGCTTAGCCAGTCGACCTTCGCTTGGGAAATGCTGTAACTACCTAACCAATTGACCGCTGTTGCCATTCTGTAAGGCTGATAAATAGGGTTGGTTTTGTCATAGTAGTAGGCTCCACACAGCGAGTGCTCTTGCTCTGCATCAAATCTCTCTAGGAATTCATTAGGTGTAACGTCATTGCTCTCTGTTCTGCAACAGAACAGGAACAAGCGCGAACAAAAGATATCAACCTCCAGCGGCTCCTGTGTGATCTAAATAAGGCCCCAAATTCGATCAGAGTGCCCCCTCATGCCCAGCCAATTTGCCATCAAACAGCTGCAGCGACAGCGGGGCAATGCTCCTTGTGACAAAAGCAAAGCAGAAGTCGATGAACAAGCAATCCATGCAAATTGTGTGCACATCTAGACTTGAAACAACCGAGCTGGTCAGGGTGCTGAGAAGGTCTGTCAAACCATTCGCCAATTGCACTGATGACTGATCGCGGAAATTCTGATTGATTGAGAAATGGCCCGACGGAGGCTTAGGGCCGTGCCCTTATGCCTGCCAAGATGGGCGACTTTGCTTGGCTTGCAGGAATGAAGCTTCACATCACCGAGGTTTCGCTTAAGCCTACTTGATGCCTGAAAGTGATTGGTGAAAACATAGTTTTGGTCTCATCTGGCATGACCACGCCATGCCTTAATTTCACCTACAGGAAGTTCCACTGATGAATACGAACACGCATCTCCGTGCTTGACCTGCCAGGGCGTCGATATGGCCAGTCAACTCTCAGTCGAATCATGTGTCTCACCATTGTACTTGCACGCTATCCTCCCACATGTGCAACACTGTTTCCTGTTTCTGTTTTCTCTCTTGCGCAGCGACTTGAGAAATGGTTGAGCTCACTGTCGGTGTCGTATCGGCCTGCATCGCTGCCGGAATTGCGCTTCTTCAATTCATCATCCCCAATGTATTTGCTCTAGTGTTGACTGGCACACTTTCCGACTCTCATTCAGCTGTGACATGGTCAGTCGTGTCGAGGTTCCTGCTCAGCTCAGATTGGCCGCTCTTCCTTCGCTCTGAAACTTCATCATCAATCGCTGTCGCGAAGAAGATCGCATTCGTCACATGGCTTAAACCTCTCGCGCTTCTTGTGGCAGCAGTTTCAGCAGTCGTCACACCTTTAGGTCTTCACGATGGCATCTGGCCTGCTACAAGAACTCAGGAAGTCACCTTCGTCTATGCTGTTGATAGAGGTCCGCTCGGCGCCGGTACTCCGGCTCGAAATACGAAGCTTGGCTTCAGTCGACTGTGTGGGGACTTTGCTTGTCCAGGCGAGCCAGATCTCGGGAACATCACACATACTGTGACATGGAATGGGACTAATACCACTACACCGTACCGCATCTACAGTCCCGAGATACCTCAGTCTCTAGTTGATCTCTATGAAAGTGGCGTCGAGGATGATTCAGCTTTGTCCAGCTTCTTCGACGTACAGTACCGACAGTGGAAAACGAGCTCACAGTTTTACATAGTTGAGAACTCATCATATCTCACTGCAGACTGGAAGATGCTAGGTTCATCTCTTCTGAATAACAAATATGAGATTTTAGAGGGTATCATCCTCGACACAATTAATGGTATCTACAAGACTTCTACCTACATTCTTCACCGTGCTTACTTAGACAGGGAGTATCGGCTTCCGAAACCACTCAGTACCGACAAACCTTGTGTATGGTGCAGAATGGAGCGAGGATATCTTATTCCTCGAGCCGGAAGCTGTTTGTGTGAACACAAATCTAACTGCGTACTATAAGTTGACAGCCACTGGCACCATAACTGCCGATGATGAGGGACTGGTTGACCATGGCGGCTTTGTCAATCTGAACCGTACGCATCCCTACCCTGAGTCGGCGGATAATGTGACTGGTGACTACCCATTCATGGACGGCCAAAATAACCCCATGCTATATGGACGAGCCTATTTTGCGGCCTGGCTCACAAATGTTCTCAGCATGCAGTTCTTGAACGTGACAGAGCCCAACACAAATCGTTCGCGGATCTCATCTGTGCTGGGCCAAAAGTTCAGAGTTAACAGTACCTTCGTGGATTACGATCCAACCGAAATGCAGTCTATCAGCAGAACTCCGTCCTTGGGTGACATTGCTAAAGTGGACTACAATACCACGAACAGAACATACAGCAGTAATCCAGAGATACCTAATCCTTGGAGTAAGTGTTCTTCGACCTTCACGAGCTCTATCTAGAGCCTCTTTCAAGCTTTTGCAATGGCTTACTTTTTCGTGTAGATATCTCACAGGACATGTTCAGTGATCTCAGGAAATACTGCAAGACGTCTTATTCAGGAGATCCTGTCAATATTACCGAACTTGCTGTGGAGGTAGGCATGGTTGGAGGTGTTGGCTACAGAGTCGACAAAGGATTCGAAGGCTCGACGGATGCAAAGGCACCTAACTCAACTTGGGAGCGACCCATCTATGTCTGTTCAGGTGCCACAAAAGCCAAGATCAAGACTGTCACTTTTCGTTACAACTCAACGATTGACAATTCACTTGCTGGGCTCTATGTCATCGGGATCAAAGACAAAGTGTACGACGACAAGACCCCACCGCCAACTTGGGGATTCGAAACTCCTAAGCCCCAGTACAACATCTCTCACATTAATCCGCTTTGGGGCATCATCGATCCTGCTCAGACCAAAGCCGCTAACCTCACGACCTGGCAAGCACCATCGTTTTACATTCCACACTCATCACAATCAGCTGTGGGCGCTGCGACTGACCTATCTTATTCATATGGCGACAACGTCCCCCTCATAAAAGCGCCACCTGATCTTTGGGGATCGGTATTCTACACATCAATCTCAGACGCATACAGTGGCAAAGGTGACATGCGCCTCCAACTGCTATGGAACGAGCTAAGCCGCAATTCAAGTGGCATTGAAAAGATGCTTCGGCTTATTTGGGTAGATGAGGCCTCAAATTATCTTGTCGGCACCAAAGGACACCATACAACCAAATTTCGACAGCCAGTACCTTACTCAGCAAATTCGAAGCGTCAAGTTGGGGCTGTTCTAACATTCCCTGTTCACGCCCTCGAGCACCACGTTCGCTACCATTGGATTTATGCCATACCGGCCCTGGTCTGCACCTGCATTGTGGCGGCTGCGCTCTTTGTTGCGCTTGTATCTATGATTTGTGGTCAAGGCACAATCCCGCGGCTCAAGTCCTACCTCTATGCTATCACGAGCGGCAGAGTCATGGCAACTTTCGTGTACCCCGATGCAGGTGGGACGGATTACCGACAATCCGACACGAAGACATGGATCAAAGAGGTTGGGCATAAGCCTGTGCAAATCTTCGGGCAGCCAATGCCTGAAGCGCAGGCCACAGGAGTTGTGTATGGAGACGATATGCATCGAAGAAAGAAGTCAGAGTATGTAAGTGTGAGGCAGAGGGGGCAAGGCGATGCAGATTCATGACGATGTCGAAGCGCTCGGCATAATGAGAGATCGATGTGCAATCAAGAAGTACAACCGATTACATAGCCAAGATCGTACCGAAATCCGCTCGGCGACGCAAATTCCTTCAAAGATACTCATGATCTTTATGTGGCCCGCCGAGCTTCCTCCCAAACCCGTTACAGTCACCTCTCCTCCCATCTCAAAACCTGTCAGACCCTTTCAACCTATCTTTCATTCTCCTCCCACTCATAGACAACCCACATAAGCTCCTGATATGTAGCAGCTGCTCGATTTTGGGAGAAACCTTTCACTTTCTTCCTTTCAATGCTTGCTCGTAGAGTAGTATCTCATTGATGTATGAGCGTCGAGAGACAAGGTTTCGAAGTACTGGAGAAGAAGCGTTACTCTCTAAAACTCGTCCGTAGGGCGTATGAGGCAAAACCCAGTCGCCAACGCCAGCGCAACATTACTGACCGGAACATAAGGTCATGGCGCTGGGCAAGTGCTGTCTCTAAAATGAGCACAATTCTACTACGGATTGGGAAAGCGACCGCAGCCTTGCGCCGGAGGGGAATACGAAGCCTAGGTTTTGATACCCATTGATCTAGGATCGACGCCCGGAGTAGTAAGATCTACGCTAAGCTCATCCCAGTTGTGTAGAACAGGAATGGAGTGGCTGAGTCTGCCATTGATTGGATCGGCCCCGCGCCGCTTAATTCTTGTGGAACGGTCGCGCGTTTCATGCAGCTTGTTGCACAATTTTCAACCTTGACAGTAGGGAAACAATTGTTACTGTACAGAATACTTGTGATTCCTATGGCTAACCCCTTTCTATCCTTCACTATTCCACGATCTAAACAGTAGCCAAGGCTTCATCAGTTGCTGTTCCTCTTTGCAAAGTCCTCTACTTCATCATTATCTGCGATCGCTCAATCATTGCAATGCTCACATATTCCTGCAGACTTTCGAATAGCCATTTGTACATGCCGACACACTCTCCTAGCGATCTCAAATACAAGGTTGTCTTCCCTGCCAGCCAGCTACTCACTAAACTATTCGAACGTAGGAGGAGCCCGCCAAGCCCGGTCAGGGAGGCTTAGCGAGTTAGAGACTAGGTTGTTCAGGCAAAGCGACCCGGCACGTGCAGAGAACTATCTTGCTAAAGAGCCAAAGGCACCACACCGGTGCATGGCTGCCATCATGTCATGAATATATGCGAGATTGCACGCCCTGTGCAATCGACTGCGGGAAAATGGACAGAAGAATTATAAATGTAGAACTGCCCCTCCAAGCTCTTGAATTAAGTGGATTTCATCACAGTTCTGTTCATTCCTTTCACTTGTGTTTATTCGTTTCACTCTAGCTAGCTCTAGTTGTTCATTCCATCATTTATTACAGCCTGAAAATGGTTTCACTCGCTCTATCAATCCTTGCTGCCGCTGGCACGGTGCAAGCCTACACTATGATCAACGCGGGCTGGTTCATGCGGAAAAACATCGACCCCATTGTCATACCTGGTCAATACAAGAGCCATATGCATAGCTTTTTTGGTTCTGACGCCGTTACTATTAACACCAACTCTTCTGCAGAGTTGCAAGCTGGGTGCCACACCAACAGTAACCCGAACGATTTCTCGGTCTATTGTAAGGCACTATATCCT